>OZ023209.1:5913713-6221423 GCA_963995525.1 Escarpia spicata
GATACAAGATATCAGCTGCGTCGTGTTTGTGTGACACGCTTGATTAAGCAGTCGCTCCCGACACAAAATGCTAGAAGAGGATGACGTTCGCAATAAAGGCTCTCTTCAAAGAAACTCCACTGTAACGACAACAGGTGTAATTAACTTAATTTCCCCAGAGTGGAGAACGTCATCGGCGACCGTTTTACCGGAGACACTAGATATACTCAAACAAGTGACAATTGACCAGCTCTCCACTTCCACGAACGATGCATATCGCAATTCAGACGGAACGACATGCGACGTAAATGTCAACGGATGCCAACAACAACACGTTTGATGAGATAATGGTGCAATCGACTAATTGACACGCGCTGCATTATATCCTTGTTGCGTTGCGTTCTATTTAAGTCCGCGGAAATGTGATTAGTTATCAAGTATTTATGGTGAGCCTCGTAGTGCACAAACACGGGGGGGGGGGCAGTGCTGTTAAAAAAAATTCGACTTCGCGCCGCTTATGTCAATTTACCTTCTTCAGCTTCTCTCCGCTGCCTCGGCTAAATTGATAACATCCGAAGACGGGGGGAGGGTGCTTTGGAAATGTTTTGGCCGCCGCGCCGCCTATTACTTGGGGGGGCTGAAAACCATATGTCTGCCTTCCAATTGCACACACCTTTCACAGTCGCCAAAAATACACCTTAATCATCTCATAAAATTTCGATTTCCACACGCCATTGACGCTCGCCACAAAAACAAACATTCACGCTCACATTTAATGGGGGCAGCCCCATATGTCTGTCCCCCCCCCCGAGAAATTCCAGGGGGCGTCTGCCTCCCCTGTGCCCTCGCCTATGACGACAGACCACTGCCTCATGCGACTTTACGATTCGTGGGGTCAGTGGTACGTGAATCTATGTCTGTTACCGAGTGATGTTCTGCGAAAACTGTAGCAGACAGAACGTTGTCACTTGCGATGTCGTTTTCTACGAGATCAAGAAAGGACATAGTACTGGTATTTGCAGAACCAGAGTTAAGTAAATATGCGGTCTGTGACGCCGCAAAATCTGCTTTATACAAACAAGGCTATTTGTTGGGAAGATTCCAGTGATGCCGAATCTTTTGATAGCTGTTCGCATGGTTGCTGACGTCTCGTATGCCGCTCCAACAAGTTCTCCCATCTAGATATGACTTTGCTAAGCCATATGTATAGGAATTGTCCAAAATATGTGCTTAGTGGCAGCATGGAGGAGTTAATGCGACGTGTGCGGTGGAGTCGTGAGCGCCACAATACCCGTCTCCCAGCATATCAGCATTGCTCCAATGCTCTTTGTGTGCATCTTGTGCCCATCTAAGATGAGCAGAACTGGATCCTCCTTTGATGGCTTCACACACGCGATGACATGGTTCAGCCACTCAACAAACAGGTGTGTTTGCATCCATCCGGATGGGTGGTACAGAGATTTTCCGGGAGGCTGGCCGTTAATCTAATTTTGACCATAAATCAAAAAATTTACTAAATGTCTACTTTAATGTAATGTTATAATTATTATTGTATATGATTAGACAACAAATACACTAAATAATAACAACTAATGAACACTCCATTAGCTATGAAAGAATTTTTTTTTCACAAATACTGCAAATTCCGTCAAACGTAATGGAAAGGGGTTATAAAGGTGATGTATGAGGTATTTCCTGTCCCCATCCCCCCGTATCCATTTCTGATGTCCACGCGTATTTGTTAAGTATTCACTTCTCCATGTAACGCAAAAAGCACAGGGCTAAGTTAATACAAATATGCCCACTTTGCCCCGCATGTCCAATATGCCCCATCCACGTCGCCCCCCCCCCCCCCCACATTCGCAGTCATAACAAATATGAGCCATTCCCATGCGCTATTCCGAGAACATTGTTCATAACTTAGTCTTACCTACACATACATGTAGCATATCACACGCTTAAAAACGTTTCCAACATTTCTGACATATACGACTAGGAAAAGCGTTCCAAAATACAAAAAACATCGCACGAAAATACACTAAAAGCAACTTACGCCAGAACGTAACAATGACAACTGATTTGGCACGTGAATGTGATGCACGCAAGTGGTAGTGATACCAACTAATGTTTTTTATCACATCAACGTTAGCTGATGCAAGTCTGATGCAACTGATCTGAGCTTAAAATGTCACTGTCCATTTTGCCCCAGTGGGCGCTTTGCCCCGATCTCCCCTACATCCCTCTAAAAGTACGTTCGTTTTGAGAAAGACCCCCTATCTGTTATGTTATCAATTGTTTTCACTCGTCGCATATATATATAATTCGCTGGTATGATGAAGGTATAAAAAGTAACAACCACTGTCGATGTTTAGACCTATATATTTTATTAGGTATAAGGAGTGATAAGGGAAGAGCGGTTGATAAGGGAAGAGCGGGTGATAAGGGAAGAGCGGGTGCGGTAGCTGCGCGGGTAGTCGCGCTGGGCCGTCGATCGGGGTTCGAGTCCACCTAGGCCTACGAGATTTTGCAATCTTGTTCACCTTACCTTGCGAGTTTCTTTCGGAAGAGACATTGCACGGCGTGTTCTTTCTAAAATGGCAGGTAACAAATGTGTAAGGTAAACTAAAAACCCTTACGGGCGCTTCATTAATTGGCTGGTCTCTTTCTCTCCTCTCTCTGTTTCTCTCCCTCTCCTCTCCCTCTCCCTCTCCTTCTTCCTCTCCCTCTCCTTCTCCCTCTCCCTTTCCTTCGCCCTCTTCCTCTCCCCCTCCCCCTCCCTCCTCCATAATCCAGTGTTCATATCCTGATGGTATCATCGGAAAGTTACATTCCCAGTGCAGATATGGAAGTTACAATAGAAGAATACGAAGAACGCTAGTAGTATACGAGTGGATCTGGTTATCCATCCACAGCCCTTTTTGAGGAGTTTTGGTTGATAATAGGGAGGTTTCGAAAGCCGCCCCCCCTGAGCAAAGTGCGTAGTCACGTGACCGTATATGTGAGCGTGTGTAGCGCCTCCTAGCGGTGGAATGAGCAGCCATGGAAGGGTTATTGTGTTTATATGAGAGACTGAAGAGGGAATAACAAAAGTTCAAAGAGGAAAGGTAGTGAAAGAAACGAAAGATCAAAGAATCATAACGAAAGATCAAGTTATGATATATATATATATATATATATATATATATATATATATGAAACTTTAAAATGTATATAGGTATGCTTGTATATGTATGTGTATACGAAAGAGAGAATATATATATATATATATATATATATATATATATATATATAATATAATATAATAGCCAACAAACACCACAGTTTGAAAGTTTAATGTTTTATTGATGTTAACGAACTACGAAATCGACAAAGCCGTCATCACTGTCGTATGACTCCGGGCACCAATTCTCGACATCCCCCGTGTCCATGGGGGCAACAGGGTCGGAGTCAACCCAAGGATTGGGAGGATCATAAAGCCCCCGTGTCTGGACCAGCTCCGCCATGACTCTACAGAATGAATACCTATGATAGTCGCGGAGCTCTTCGTCTCTGGAACATACATTAAAAACTCTCAAAGCATATGAACGAGACGTTAAATATATGAAAACTTTGAAAATACTTCTCTGAAACATATATGAAACAGTTGAAAATGATCAAGCGAGTGGAATAATACAGCGATGTAACCAGACACCACGTAGGGAACCGACACACGATAAAAGGGCAAGCTAGATCAACGGACTATGATACAATACGTAATGGAGACGTCTGGTGACAGCCAGTGATGTAACCAGACACCGCTTAGGGAATCGGCACACGATAAAAGAAGGTAAAGAAAGCCACCAAAAGAGATTTGACAAGATCAAGCACAGAAGGGAGACAGAGGGGGATAGGAAGGCAGAGAAGGCGAGGAAATAGAGGAGAGGGAGACAGAGGAGGATAGAAAGCCAGAGGAGGCGAAGAAAGAGAGGAGAGGGAGACGGGAGGATAGGAAGGCAGAGGAGGCGAGGAAAGAGAGGAGAGGGAGACAGAGGATGATAGGAAGGCAGAGAAGGGAGGGAAGAGAGGAGAGGGAGACAGAGGAGGATAGGAAGGAAGAGAAGACGAGGAAAAAGAGGAGAGGGAGACAGAGGAGGAGAGGAAGGCAGAGGAGGCGAGGAAAGAGAGGAGAGGGAGACAGAGGAGGATAGGAAGGCAGAGAAAGCGAGGAAAGAGAGGAGAGGAGACAGAGGAGGAAGGCAGAGAAGGCGAGGAAAGAGAGGAGAGGGAGACAGAGGAGAATAGGAAGGCAGAGGAGGTGAAGAAAGAGAGGAGAGGGAGACAGAGAAGGATAGGAAGGCAGAGAAGGCGAGGGAAGTGAGGAGAGGGAGACGGAGAGGATAGGAAGGTAGAGAAGGCGAGGGAAGAGAGGAGAGGTAGACAGTGGAGGATAGGAAGGCAGAGAAGGCGAGGAAAGAGAGGAGTGGGAGATAAGGGAGGATAGGAAGGCAGAGAAGGCGAGGGAAGAGAGGGGAGGGATACAGAGGAGGATAGGAAGGCAGAGAAGGCGAGGAAAGAGAGGAGTGGGAGATAAGGGAGGATAGGAAGGCAGAGAAGGCGAGGAAAGAGAGGAGAGGGAGACAGAGGAGGATAGGAAGGCAGAGAAGGCGAGGAAATACTTGGGAGATCAAGCATATGTCAAGCGATAAAATACAAAGTTTGCAGCACTTACTTATTGGAGACGTATAATATTCATCTTGTCCTCGGGACATGCCTTGTCGTGAGCGCTCGCCATCTTCAGCAGTCGGAGTGAAGTTGCGTTGTTCGAAGTCGGTAGAAAGTAATATGCTCCACTAGAGTTTTGTTAGGTTTATATACGCAAACCCGATAGAGGCGTTATGTCTATTCAATCACGAGACAGTACAGACAATGGAGTCACGAGTTGAACTCTGCTCTCTGCCCGTGCTCGTTAGCGGGTGCAATATGAGATAAGCCGCGTGCCTCGACACTCACGAGAAGCCACTACGCTACGTCCATCCATACACGTGTTCCAACTTCCAACAGTTTACTTACCACAATTCTCATTCTTCAAACTGTCATATACATCTTGTGTCACAGGTGCTCGTTAGCGGGTGCATTCCGTACTTGGTCTAGCCTGTTACATGTCTCCCTTCCATACATGGTATAGTTTGTTACATGTTTGCCTTCCATACATGGTCTAGCCTGTTACAGGTCTACCTTCCATACATGGACTAGCTTGTTACATGTTTGCCTTCCATACATGGTCTAGCCTGTTACATGTTTCCCTTCCATACATGGTCTAGCTTGTTACATGTTTGCCTTTCGTACATGGTCTAGTTTGTTACATGTTGACCTTCCATACATGGTCTAGCCTGTTACAGGTCTACCTTCCATACATGGACTAGCTTGTTACATGTTTGCCTTCCATACATGGTCTAGCCTGTTACATGTTTCCCTTCCATACATGGTCTAGCTTGTTACATGTTTGCCTTTCGTACATGGTCTAGTTTGTTACATGTTGACCTTCCATACATGGTCTAGCCTGTTACATGTTTGCCTTCCATACATGGACTAGCATGTTACATGTTTGCCTTTCGCACATGGTCTAGTTTGTTACATGTTGACCTTCCATACATGGTCTAGCCTGTTACATGTTTGCCTTTCGTACATGGTCTAGTTTGTTACATGTTGACCTTCCATACATGGACTAGCATGTTACATGTTTGCCTTCCATACATGGACTAGCATGTTACATGTTTGCCTTTCGTACATGGTCTAGTTTGTTACATGTTGACCTTCCATACATGGACTAGCATGTTACATGTTTGCCTTCCATACATGGACTAGCATGTTACATGTTTGCCTTTCGCACATGGTCTAGTTTGTTACATGTTGACCTTCCATACATGGTCTAGCCTGTTACATGTTTGCCTTTCGTACATGGTCTAGTTTGTTACATGTTGACCTTCCATACATGGACTAGCATGTTACATGTTTGCCTTCCATACATGGACTAGCATGTTACATGTTTGCCTTTCGTACATGGTCTAGTTTGTTACATGTTTGCCTTCCATACATGGACTAGCATGTTACATGTTTGCCTTCCATACATGGACTAGCATGTTACATGTTTGCCTTTCGTACATGGTCTAGTTTGTTACATGTTGACCTTCCGTACATGGTCTAGCCTGTTACATGTTTGCCTTCCATACATGGACTAGCATGTTACATGTTTGCCTTTCGCACATGGTCTAGTTTGTTACATGTCTGCCTTCCGTACATGGACTAGCATGTTACATGTTTGCCTTTCGTACATGGTCTAGTTTGTTACATGTTGACCTTCCATACATGGACTAGCATGTTACATGTTTGCCTTCCATACATTGACTAGCATGTTACATGTTTGTCTTCCATGCACGGTCTATCTTGTTACATATTTGCCTTTCATACATGGTCTAGCCTGTTACATGTCTGCCTTCCATGCACGGTCTACCTTGTTACATATTTGCCTTTCATACATGCTCTAGCTTGTTACATGTTTGCCTTCCGTACATGGACTAGCTTGTTACAGGTCTGCCTTTCATACATGGTCTAGCTTGTTACATGTTTACCTTCCATACATGGACTAGCTTGTTACAGGTCTGCCTTTCATACATGGTCTAGCTTGTTACATGTTTACCTTCCATACATGGACTAGCTTGTTACAGGTCTGCCTTTCGTACATGGTCTAGCCTGTTACATGTTTGCCTTCCGTACATGGACTAGCTTGTTACATGTTGGCCTTCCGTACATGGTCTAGCCTGTTACATGTCTGCCTTCCGTACATGGTCTAGCTTGTTACATGTTTGCCTTCCGTACATGGTCTAGCTTGTTACATGTCTGCCTTCCATACATGGACTAGTTTGATACCTGTTTGCTATCCATACATGGACTAGCTTGTTACATGTTGGTCTTCCATATATGGTCTAACTTGTTACATGGTTGCCTTCCATACATGGTCTAGCTTGTTACATGTCTGCCTTCCATATATGGTCTAGCTTGTTACATGTTTGCCTTTCATACATGGTCTAGTCTGTTACATGGCTGCCTTCCGTACATGGACTAGCTTGTTACATGTTGGCCTTCCGTACATGGTCTAGCTTGTTACAAGTTTGCCTTCCATACATGGTCTAGCTTGTTACATGTTTGCCTTCCGTACATGGTCTAGCTTGTTACATGTCTGCCTTCCATACATGGACTAGCTTGATACCTGTTTGCTATCCATACATGGACTAGCTTGTTACATGTTGGCCTTCCGTACATGGTCTAGCTTGTTACAAGTTTGCCTTCCATACATGGTCTAGCTTGTTACATGTTTGCCTTCCGTACATGGTCTTGCTTGTTACATGTCTGCCTTCCATACATGGACTAGCTTGTTACCTGTTTGCTATCCATACATGGTCTAGCTTGTTACATGTTTACCTTCCATACACGGACTAGCTTGTTACATGTTTGCCTTCCATACATGGTCTGGCTTGTTACATGTCTGCCTTCCATACATGGTCTAGCTTGCTACATGTCTGCCTTCCATACATGATCTAACTTGTGACATGTTTGCCTTCCATATATGGTCTAGCTTGTTACATGTTTGCCTTCCATACACGGACTAGCTTGTTACATGTTTGCCTTCCGTACATGGTTTAGCTTGTTACATGTGTGCCTTCCATATATGGTCTAGCTTGTTACATGTTTGCCTTTCATACATGGTCTAGCCTGTTACATGTCTGCCTTCCGTACATGGACTAGCTTGTTACATGTTGGCCTTCCGTACATGGTCTAGCTTGTTACATGTATACCTTCCGTACATGGACTAGCTTGTTACATGTTTACCTTCCATACATGGACTAGCTTGTTACAGGTCTGCCTTTCATACATGGTCTAGCTTGTTACAAGTTTGCCTTCCGTACATGGACTAGCTTGTTACATGTGTGCCTTCCATATATGGTCTAGCTTGGCGGAAAGTGAAGGAGCTAGTGTCTGCTCCTGAGGGGGAATTAGCCTGTCACGGGACCGACCTCCTAGTGGAAGTAGTACCACCTGGCGGGCAATGAAGGAGTAATGAGGGAATATTAAAGGCTAATTGACGTAGACTGAGTCTGCTGATATATATCACTCTGGCCTGGAGCACCCATGGGGAAATTTTAAGATGGTGCCCGTCTCCACGTGATCTACCCCCCTGGAGGAAAGAAGTGTAAGTAGTAAGGATATTTTATTTGCTATATTGTTTGTATGACTGCCAGTTTAAATGGTTATTTATTATGATGCCTAAAAAATTGAAACTGATGACACATTCATTCTGTCACGCATTGTCCGAAATGTCATGTCTCCCTTGTAACACTTTGTCGTGATTGCCCAAAGACACACCACTCCCATGTAACACTTTGTGTCACTATTGCCCAAAGACCTCCACTCCAATATAACACTTTGTGTCACTATTGCCCAAAGACCCCACTCCCATGTAACCTTTGTGACTATTGTCCAAAGTCCCCCACTCGAATGTAACACTTTGTGTCACTATTGCCCAAAGACCCCCCACTCCCATGTACCACTTTGTCACTATTACCCAAAGACCCCCACTCTCATGTAACACTTTGTCACAAGACCCCCACTCCCATGTACCACTATGTCACTATTGCTCAAAGACCCCCAATTCCATGTAACACTTTGTCACAAGACCCCCACTCCCATGTAACACTTTGTCACAAGACCCCCACTCCCACGTAACACTTTGCCACAAGACCCCCATTCCTATGTAACACTTCGTCACATCACCAGTGTGACATACTTTATGGTTGCCCCCTGTGTATAAGAACCATCACATGACACGACTCACCGAGCAGCCTTCGACCTTCTCGAGAAGGAAGGCGAGGCTCTTGAGGGTGTCCTCCTCCTCCTCTACGTCCTCCGCATCCTCTACTGCAACACCAAGGCACTACATCACAACACAACATCACATCACATCACAACACCACATCACATCCTCCAGTACAATACCACAGCACAGCATCACATCACCACTACATCACATCAATACATGATTACATCACAATACAGCATCACTACATCACAACATAGCATATCATCTCATCGCATCACTACATCATATCATCCCAACACATTCACTACATCATATCATCGCATCATTACATCATATCATCGCATCACATCACTACATCATATCAACTCATTACATCAGTGCATCACATCACTACATCGTATCATCTGATTACATCACTACATCACATCACAACATCATATCATCTCATCACATCACATCATATCATCTCATCACTACATCACATCATCTCATCACATCACTACATCATGTATGTATGTATGTGTATGTACGTATTTTGTGAGTTCTACTATCAAAAGAGTGAAATTTTGTGAGTTCTACTGTGGTGTCCTAGCCTTACACGAGTTCTACTATCAAAAGAGTGAAATTTTGTGAGTTCTACTGTGGTGTCCTAGCCTTACACGCATGCACGCACCCATGCACCCACCCACCGTCGCCGTCCCCACCCGCCCTCGCCGCCGCAGAGGCGGCGCGCGCCGTACATGGACTAGCTTGTTACATGTTGGCCTTCCGTACATGGTCTAGCCTGTTACATGTCTGCCTTCCGTACATGGTCTAGCTTGTTACATGTTTGCCTTCCGTACATGGTCTAGCTTGTTACATGTCTGCCTTCCATACATGGACTAGTTTGATACCTGTTTGCTATCCATACATGGACTAGCTTGTTACATGTTGGTCTTCCATATATGGTCTAACTTGTTACATGGTTGCCTTCCATACATGGTCTAGCTTGTTACATGTCTGCCTTCCATATATGGTCTAGCTTGTTACATGTTTGCCTTTCATACATGGTCTAGTCTGTTACATGGCTGCCTTCCGTACATGGACTAGCTTGTTACATGTTGGCCTTCCGTACATGGTCTAGCTTGTTACAAGTTTGCCTTCCATACATGGTCTAGCTTGTTACATGTTTGCCTTCCGTACATGGTCTAGCTTGTTACATGTCTGCCTTCCATACATGGACTAGCTTGATACCTGTTTGCTATCCATACATGGACTAGCTTGTTACATGTTGGCCTTCCGTACATGGTCTAGCTTGTTACAAGTTTGCCTTCCATACATGGTCTAGCTTGTTACATGTTTGCCTTCCGTACATGGTCTTGCTTGTTACATGTCTGCCTTCCATACATGGACTAGCTTGTTACCTGTTTGCTATCCATACATGGTCTAGCTTGTTACATGTTTACCTTCCATACACGGACTAGCTTGTTACATGTTTGCCTTCCATACATGGTCTGGCTTGTTACATGTCTGCCTTCCATACATGGTCTAGCTTGCTACATGTCTGCCTTCCATACATGATCTAACTTGTGACATGTTTGCCTTCCATATATGGTCTAGCTTGTTACATGTTTGCCTTCCATACACGGACTAGCTTGTTACATGTTTGCCTTCCGTACATGGTTTAGCTTGTTACATGTGTGCCTTCCATATATGGTCTAGCTTGTTACATGTTTGCCTTTCATACATGGTCTAGCCTGTTACATGTCTGCCTTCCGTACATGGACTAGCTTGTTACATGTTGGCCTTCCGTACATGGTCTAGCTTGTTACATGTATACCTTCCGTACATGGACTAGCTTGTTACATGTTTACCTTCCATACATGGACTAGCTTGTTACAGGTCTGCCTTTCATACATGGTCTAGCTTGTTACAAGTTTGCCTTCCGTACATGGACTAGCTTGTTACATGTGTGCCTTCCATATATGGTCTAGCTTGGCGGAAAGTGAAGGAGCTAGTGTCTGCTCCTGAGGGGGAATTAGCCTGTCACGGGACCGACCTCCTAGTGGAAGTAGTACCACCTGGCGGGCAATGAAGGAGTAATGAGGGAATATTAAAGGCTAATTGACGTAGACTGAGTCTGCTGATATATATCACTCTGGCCTGGAGCACCCATGGGGAAATTTTAAGATGGTGCCCGTCTCCACGTGATCTACCCCCCTGGAGGAAAGAAGTGTAAGTAGTAAGGATATTTTATTTGCTATATTGTTTGTATGACTGCCAGTTTAAATGGTTATTTATTATGATGCCTAAAAAATTGAAACTGATGACACATTCATTCTGTCACGCATTGTCCGAAATGTCATGTCTCCCTTGTAACACTTTGTCGTGATTGCCCAAAGACACACCACTCCCATGTAACACTTTGTGTCACTATTGCCCAAAGACCTCCACTCCAATATAACACTTTGTGTCACTATTGCCCAAAGACCCCACTCCCATGTAACCTTTGTGACTATTGTCCAAAGTCCCCCACTCGAATGTAACACTTTGTGTCACTATTGCCCAAAGACCCCCCACTCCCATGTACCACTTTGTCACTATTACCCAAAGACCCCCACTCTCATGTAACACTTTGTCACAAGACCCCCACTCCCATGTACCACTATGTCACTATTGCTCAAAGACCCCCAATTCCATGTAACACTTTGTCACAAGACCCCCACTCCCATGTAACACTTTGTCACAAGACCCCCACTCCCACGTAACACTTTGCCACAAGACCCCCATTCCTATGTAACACTTCGTCACATCACCAGTGTGACATACTTTATGGTTGCCCCCTGTGTATAAGAACCATCACATGACACGACTCACCGAGCAGCCTTCGACCCTCTCGAGAAGGAAGGCGAGGCTCTTGAGGGTGTCCTCCTCCTCCTCTACGTCCTCCGCATCCTCTACTGCAACACCAAGGCACTACATCACAACACAACATCACATCACATCACAACACCACATCACATCCTCCAGTACAATACCTCCCTCTCCTCTCTTCCCTCCCTTCTCTGCCTTCCTATCATCCTCTGTCTCCCTCTCCTCTCTTTCCTCGCCTCCTCTGCCTTCCTATCCTCCCGTCTCCCTCTCCTCTCTTTCTTCGCCTCCTCTGGCTTTCTATCCTCCTCTGTCTCCCTCTCCTCTATTTCCTCGCCTTCTCTGCCTTCCTATCCCCCTCTGTCTCCCTTCTGTGCTTGATCTTGTCAAATCTCTTTTGGTGGCTTTCTTTACCTTCTTTTATCGTGTGCCGATTCCCTAAGCGGTGTCTGGTTACATCACTGGCTGTCACCAGACGTCTCCATTACGTATTGTATCATAGTCCGTTGATCTAGCTTGCCCTTTTATCGTGTGTCGGTTCCCTACGTGGTGTCTGGTTACATCGCTGTATTATTCCACTCGCTTGATCATTTTCAACTGTTTCATATATGTTTCAGAGAAGTATTTTCAAAGTTTTCATATATTTAACGTCTCGTTCATATGCTTTGAGAGTTTTTAATGTATGTTCCAGAGACGAAGAGCTCCGCGACTATCATAGGTATTCATTCTGTAGAGTCATGGCGGAGCTGGTCCAGACACGGGGGCTTTATGATCCTCCCAATCCTTGGGTTGACTCCGACCCTGTTGCCCCCATGGACACGGGGGATGTCGAGAATTGGTGCCCGGAGTCATACGACAGTGATGACGGCTTTGTCGATTTCGTAGTTCGTTAACATCAATAAAACATTCAACTTTCAAACTGTGGTGTTTGTTGGCTATTATATTATATTATATATATATATATATATATATATATATATATATATATATATATATATATATATTCTCTCTTTCGTATACACATACATATACAAGCATACCTATATACATTTTAAAGTTTCATATATATATATATATATATATATATCATAACTTGATCTTTCGTTATGATTCTTTGATCTTTCGTTTCTTTCACTACCTTTCCTCTTTGAACTTTTGTTATTCCCTCTTCAGTCTCTCATATAAACACAATAACCCTTCCATGGCTGCTCATTCCACCGCTAGGAGGCGCTACACACGCTCACATATACGGTCACGTGACTACGCACTTTGCTCAGGGGGGGCGGCTTTCGAAACCTCCCTATTATCAACCAAAACTCCTCAAAAAGGGCTGTGGATGGATAACCAGAACCACTCGTATACTACTAACGCTTCCATCGCCGTTTCTCTTTACTTCCAGTGTGGCCTGTTGTGCCACAACCGATAAGTCCGTGCATCTTAAATAAGACTTGAGCCACCTATGGCGTGTAGGATCACGTAAGGTCACCGGTGAGGCACCTTCTTGCTCTTAGACAATCATTTCTATTACACAAGATCGCAGTGCTTCCCAGAAATGACTTTGCATCTTTGCTCTTGGTAGTATCACAATAATACTTAATACGGTTATTTATGTTTTTATGTAACCCAAGGTTTGTTGTTAGTGTATACTTTGCACTTCTTTACGGGTATAACTGTGTCAACACAGAAAGAAACACAACTGGTCACAACGTCGGTAAATTCATTCAGGTTATTCCAGTTAGTACAATCAAAACAGCCCCGTTGTCTTCATTCCACACTTTGACCTGGGTTTTTTCACACATTGGACACCGAACCGCAGCACAAGTCAATCGTTCGGTGCATTCGGTAATATACTGGTGGTAGGTACGCAGATTTTTGTTTAGGGTGCACTGGTTGAAATCACCCAGTATGAACTTAAAAGGGCGGGATACACGTAGATAAAAAGGATTGGACTCTCGATAAGCCAAAAGGCTTCCTTGTCCATATGCCATCTAGAGTTAATTTCATGGTTGGCAATCTTGTTAAATCTTGTTACACCTTGGGTCCAGCTTACAAATATGCTGGGCGCCTCGGTAACCACACACACTGTTGGCTATGGTTTACGACGGGGTGGGTGCGTATGGTGTTATTGAGTGTTTGAGCCGCAGGATAGGAGACTGAAATCGTTTATGGTCTCAGCCTGGACCTGCGACTCGTTTAGGTTATTCCAGTCTACTATTGTCTTTACAAAGTATGAGTTTTTGAATTGGTCGGTGTGGGATGCAGGTACTATATAGCACCTGGTGTTATTGGTTGTTAGGTGTTGTACAAAGTTTGAGGATACGTGATCTGGAAAATGTTTGGGTTGGATATGCGTCTTTTGTTTATTTTTTGGGGCCGAAAGTATGTTTCTGCGGAGATGGCTGGGATAGATCCCTCAGCTATTTTGTACATGTATTTGAGTCGTAGATCCCGACGTCTGCTTTGTAGGGTATTGAGTTTTAGGTATATTAATATGTTTGTCATTGATCCTTCTTGTCTGGAGTTGTAGTCGCCGGTAATGAAGCGAGCAGCACGGTGTTGTATACGTTCTAGTTTATATATGTCCCCCTGATGGTATGGTATATGTGTGTGTATATTATTTTACATATTTATATATACGGATATACGTTTTAGGTTATCACACCTCATCTGGCACGTATTTAACCCAACAACATATTCTGCAGAATATGTGTGAAAACATTTGGTCCCGGGTGAAACATGCAACACCTGCATTGCTAGCTGCTACAGGTGAACGGCACCACTAAACAACAGGTGAGCTTATAAAGCGTCACATGACCGCGCCTACCGCCATTTTGAAAAAAGCGTGACGCTGCGATAGGTTTGGAAGTTTGCGATAATCGGCAAAAGTTGGACGAGAGCGTGTGTTGACAATGCGTCTATGTCTGACGGTCACAGCCGTCGCGATACTGGTGTTGACATTCTGTTGGTCATCGGAGGGACAATATGACAACAACGCATTCACGCAGTGGGCCGTCGGACAGGGCAGCCCGTACTTTCGCGACAAATACTGCCCCCCTGACGCGCGCTGGCCGTGCGATCAGCTGCCCTTCTATCCGTTTGACGAGATCCACCGCACCATCCCCAACACGGGCATAGTGGTCGGACGTTCCCTTATATTCGCCCCCCACCGCTACATCAACATTTTCCGAGGGGTCCCGTACGCTCGCCCGCCGTACGGCGAACGTCGCTTCCGGGTAATATTGACAAACTTAAGAATGAGCCTTCTTGTCATACATAATAAGCCTGAGGTTTCATAATTGTGGTAAAAAATAAAATGGTCCTACAAAGTCCGTATAACACTGATACCAGGAATGGGGGTGGTGGTGGGGTGATCATAATTTTAATAACATTATAAAAACCTGTTTTTTATCATGGAATGCACGTTTTTTAGTCTTAATTATTTATTTACTTATTGTTTGAGTCAACATTGATGTTACAAACTGCAAGATAGTGAAGTATAATGTTTAGTATTATATTCTTGAAGAGTTGTTGTAATTAGTTACATATATTTCCAAGTCATTTATAATCATATGAATTGAATCATGGCATAAGGTAAACCAATGTTCAATGTTAATTCATTTACAAGCTTACCACACCATCCCTAAAAGCATTGTAAATGTGTAATATAACTTAATTGATTAGATGTGGTTTACCTGACCTAGGTATTGTGTTATGAACTTATTCATACTCGCAGTAGTTTACTCCTGCAGGTCATACCTTCAAATTGTGATCATTGTTACAGGCTTACCAAACACAGTTTGGCTGGAAGGTTATCTTCAATGTTTTAATATAGTCTTAAGAAAATTATATATTAATTAATAAATGAAAAACAGGGAACAGAATACTTCATTTTAACATAAAATTTCTACAAGTTGTAGACATTTTATTTTAAAAGGAAGTAGTCGGTTCCTTGTGGTGCAATAAACCTAGTCAAAGTGTTGTTGTCTTTTGATGCAGAAACCAGAGAGACCAGGCCCAGGATGGGACATGGGAATTCGTAAATGGGATGCGTCGTTCTATCGCGACGCTTGTCCTCAGGAGCTTTGGAGTCTTCAAGAGAAGTTTTATGAGATGAGGAACATGAGTGAGGACTGTCTTCACCTCAATATCTTCTCACCCAATGTAAGTTAGAATGAGGAACATGAGTGAGGACTATATTCACCTCAATATCTTCCCACCCAATGTAAGTTAGAATGAGGAACATGAGTGAGGACTATATTCACCTCAATATCTTCCCACCCAATGTGAGTTAGAATGAGGAACATGAGTGAGGACTGTCTTAAACTCAATATCTTCCCATCCAATGTAAGTTAGAATGAGGAACATTAGTGAGGACTATATTCACCTCAATATCTTCCCACCCAATGTGAGTTAGAATGAGGAACATGAGTGAGGACTATATTCACCTCAATATCTTCCCACCAAATGTGAGTTAGAATGAGGAACATGAGTGAGGACTATATTCACCTCAATATCTTCCCACCCAATGTAAGTTAGAATGAGGAACATTAGTGAGGACTATATTCACCTCAATATCTTCCCACCCAATGTGAGTTAGAATGAGGAACATGAATGAGGACTGTCTTAAACTCAATATCTTCTCACCCATTGTAAGTTAGAATGAGGAACATTAGTGAAGACTATATTCACCTCAATATCTTCCCACCCAATGTGAGTTAGAATGAGGAACATGAGTGAGGACTGTCTTCACCTCAATATCTTCTCACCCAATGTAAGTGAGAATGAGGAACATGAGTGAGGACTATATTCACCTCAATATCTTCCCACCCAATGTGAGTTAAAATGAGGAACATGAGTGAGGACTATATTCACCTCAATATCTTCCCACCCATTGTAAGTTAGAATGAGGAACATGAGTGAGGACTATATTGATCTCAACATCGTTTCACCCAAGGTAAGTTAGAGTGAGAACGTGAGTGAAGACTGTCTTCAACTCAATATCTTCTCAACCAATGTAAGTTAGAATGAGAAACATGAGTGAGGACTGTCTTCAATATGTTCTCACCCAATGTAAGTTACAGTGGGGAACATGAGTGGGGACTATATTCTCCTCAATATCTTATCACCTAATGTAAGTTAGAATGAGCAACGTGAGTGAAGACTACCTTCATGTCAATATGTTCTCAATACAACTGTAGTTAGAATGAGTACCATTAGTGAGGATTGTCTTCATCTCAATACCTTCTCACCTAATGTAATTTACACATGAAGACCATCTTTATTGGACATGGTTTCAAATGATTGCTTTGTCACTGTCCACTCTGTTTGTGGAATCCAAGGTTGGCCTCTAGCAGCCAGCTATGTCTGAGTGTGACACACATTATGCCTGACACACATTATGCCTAATACACATTATGCCTAATACACATTATGCCTGACACACATTATGCCTGATACACATTAACAGTGACTCAAAGTCAGGAAACACAAGCACAAGATCCACACTTCAATGAAGTCTGGTAAATATTTGCAAGATTTGCACAACTTTGTTGCCACCCAGCGCTGTTCGTCCACTCCATGGTGCACCCAAAGAAAAGCCTCTATTCTTGTTCTGCGTTGTAATGAAGCTCTTCAACTTCTGGTTCCTGTTCTCCCAGATCACGGACCGTGTGGGAGGCCACCAGCGCAACCGTCTCTACCCGGTCCTTGTGTACGTCCACGGAGAAGACTTCAAGCTGGGTGACTCGGCCCTGTATCCGGCCCACATCCTTGCCAAGAGGGAGGTCGTTGTCATCACCTTCAACTACCGCCTCGGGGCTCTTGGTGAGTGCTCTAGTCACAACTATGTCTTATGTCTGTGATGGAGAATTCACGGTACTGTGTGGTCTGTCTGCATGGATCATGGCATGAACTTTTATGTCATTCATCTATAAATGTCATCCTTTGAATCATCATATTACCTAGTGTTATCCATTAAATCATTGTATGTCATTGTGTCATCCATTAATTAATTGTATGACCTCGTGTCATCCATTGAATCATGGTAAGACCTCATGTGTCACCATTGAATGACCTTGTGCCATCTATCAAATCATTGTAGGACCTCATGAGTCATCCATTGAATCATGATACATGACCTATTATGTCATCCACCGAATCATGGTATGACCTCATGTGACCATCATTGCAAGTATGTCATATTATTCATCCTATGAATCATGGAATGATTTCATTTGTCATCCACTGAATCATAGTATGTTCTGATGTGTCATCCATAGAATCATGGCATGACTTCATGTGTCATCCATTGAATCATTGCAAGTATAGCATAATTTGTCTTCCATTGAATCATTGTGTGGTCTCTTGTTACATCTATTGAATTATTGTATGACATATTGTGTCATCCATTGAATCATGGTATTATTCCATGTGTCATCCATTGAATCATGGTATTATTCCATGTGTCATCCATTGAATCATGGTATGTCCTCATGTGTCATCCATTGAATCATGACATGACTTCATGTGTCATCCGATGAATCATGGTATGATTTCATGTGACCTCACTTGTTATCCATTGAATTATTGTAAGACATAATTTGTTATCCATTGTATTGTTCAGAAACTAGTTTATAAGTTTACTGTTTTATGAGCAGAATTAAATCTCAGATTGTTTTTTGTAGGTTTTATGAGCACATCCGATGAACATTCGCTCGGAAATTATGGACTGTATGACATCATAGAAGTGCTGGAGTTCATCCAGTCATATATTACAATATTCCGAGGTGATCCTAACCGTGTGACCTTGATGGGGTCAGGGTCAGGGGCTGCCAGCATTGGTCTCCTGATGGTGTCGCCCAAGACCCAGCGGTCTCGCAGTGGAGGTCAGTGGAGGTCATTGCAGCAATACATCTCAATTTTCAACATTTCATAACATCATACAGCACTTTCAGACTAGAGTATTTATGTCAGCACGTACTCAATGGTTTTTTACAGAACTTTCCTGATGGCTCTGTTTGTGTTAATGTATATCTGTCATCTTTGTGTGTTGTGTAACTTGTGTTCAGGCAGCAAGTTGTTCCACCAAGTGTTTGTGTGTTCAGGCAGCAAATTGTTCAGCCAAGTGTATATGTGTTCAGGTGGCAAGGTGTTCCACCAAGTGTTTGTGTGTTCAGGTGACAAGTTGTTCCACTAAGTGTTTGTGTTCAGGTGGCAAATTGTTCCAGCAAGTGTTTATGTGTTCAGGTGGGGAAGTTGTTCCACCAAGTGTTTGTTTGTTCAGGCAGCAAGTTGTTCCACCAAGTGTTTGTTCAAGTGGCAAGTTGTTCCACCAAGTGTTTGTTTGTTCAGGTGGCAAGTTGTTCCACCAAGTGTTTGTGTGTTCAGGTGGCAAGTTGTTCCACCAAGTGTTTGTTTGTTCAGGTGGCAAGTTGTTCCACCAAGTGTTTGTTTGTTCAGGCAGCAAGTTGTTCCACCAAGTGCTTGTTTGTTCTGTCACGAAGTTGTTCCACCAAGTGTTTGTTTGTTCAGGTGGCAAGTTGTTCCACCAAGTGTTTGTGTTCAGGTGGCAAATTGTTCCACCAAATGTTTATGTGTTCAGGTGGCAAGTTGTTCCACCATGTGTTTGTTTGTTCAGGCAGCAAGTTGTTCCACCAAGTGTTTGTTTGTTCAGGTGGCAAGTTGTTCGACCAAGTGTTTGTTTGTTCAGGCAGCAAGTTGTTCCACCAAGTGTTTGTTTGTTCAGGCAGCAAGTTGTTTAACCAAGTGTTTGTTTGTTCAGGTGGCAAGTTGTTCAACCAAGTGTTTGTTTGTTCAGGTGGCAAGTTGTTCCACCAAGTGATCCTGATGGCAGGGTCAGACCTGTGTGACTGGACAGTCGTGGGCCCCCACTACTTCAGCAACCCCTTCGAGTACACGCAGGAGCTGGGGCGCAAGGTGGGGTGTGACCCCGACTATGGGGTGCCTACAGATATACTCATGGAGTGTCTACGCTCGAAGCACTTCGACGAGATTGTCAACGCGTCAGCCAATGTCTGGAGAAAGGTAGGGGCGGTGAGGGGGTTCCCAGCAGCTGGGGGTGAGGGGGTCTGAATAGTTGTTGTTTTGGGGAGTTTACCGTTGCATGTTGGGAGTTTACTGTTGTTTGATGGGACTTTTGCTCTCCTCCTTATCTATATCTCCCTCTCTCAATCTGTTATCCTCCCCAGATCTTCTTCATGTCCTCCCACAGTCCACCCACCGAAGCTGTGCTGACACTGACTGTGTTCTCTTGCAGTATGGGTCTCTCTCTGGGCCCTTTGGCCCTGTACTGGATGGGTCAGATGGACTCCTACCCAAGACACCGGCAGACTTACGCAAAGAAAACAATGTCATGGAAGTAAACATTCTCGCTGGTGTGACGAAGGACGAAGGGGCCTACATAGCAGGTGGGGCCCTCTGCTAGGGAAATTGTGCATTTGTTGCACAACTTACTTTCCTTTGAAATTCTCATAACATTTGTGTAAACATAAATTGTATGATTTTGTGGATTATAATTATTTGAATATTGAATAGTTCAGTCTCTTGTACGACCACAGTTCAGTCTCTTGTTCGACCACAGTTCAGTGTTTCTTGTATGACCACAGTTTAGTTTCTCTTGTATGACCACAGTTCAGTGTCTCTTGTATGACCACAGTTCAGTCTCTCTTGTATGACCACAGGTCAGTGTCTCTTGTATGACCACAGTTCAGTGCCTCTTGTATGACCGCAGTTCAATGTCTCTTGTATGACCACAGTTTAGTTTCTCTTGTATGACCACAGTCCAATCTCTCTTGTATGACCACAGTCCAGTCTCTCTTGTACAACAGTCTTTCAGTCTCTCTCATAAACCACCGTCCAGTCTCTCGTAGATAACCACAGTCCACTCTTTGTCATACAACCCTGTTTTTGTTAGGTTCTTCTGTTCACTTGAATTGAAAGTCATCAATGTTTGAAAGTCCAAGTTCACATTAACTCTTATTATTACCAACAGAAAATATCACAAAGGATATTCTCGGCCTGCGGATATCAGAAGGAATGTCTCCCGGTACCTTCCGTGACATCATCGACAAGATGATACGAGAGCGCCCCCTGGTGCTCAACATTGACGAGGTTGTGGGCGCAGTGGAGTTTGAGTATACTTTCTGGGCGAAGCCTGACAACACCTCGGCTGTAAGACAGAACCTTATTGATGTAAGTCAGACGTCCAGTTGTTGACGGTAATTTCTGAAATTGCCGTGATGTTTCATATATGTATATATACTATATATATATATATATATATATATATATATATATATGGTCATTTCTCATGAAACGTTGACAAACTGTGTTTATTGTTATAAATCCTTACAGATTTGGTTGAGGAGATTGGAATTATGTTCATCATATCCGTCTCGGTGAGAGCTTTCGTGCGATGTATACTTTTACTTTTGTATCATGAAAACCTTCAGCACTATCATAAATGGGTAATTTTTAGGCACTACCCAACATTCTTGACACAAATAATTTGCTTTACCATGTACTATAAGAAAAAAATACAAGTCTCAAGTAACTGCAAGTACAAATGTAATATATTTCTGAAATGGCCTACATCACAATATTCATTTACCACTTTAAAACAACCATTTGAAGAACACAACATTTTTCCTGATTTATTTAGTGTTGGGGAAGTTTGATGAAACTGTACAAATGCAGCTTGCATAGGCAGGCAAACACAGGCCAAAATGTATACGAATAACATGATTTTTTAACTATTCACTAAGCTTATGCTGTGTACCTTTAGGGTAAAATACCTTTATGTGGGACAGTGTTCCCTGTTAGTGTAGTGGTGTTACTGACTCAGAATCGTAGCTAGTTTGCTGTAAATAACAAGGCAGATGTAAGTTTGTACCAGAGCTTTGTATTAAGCCAAACATTAAACCATACAATACAATATATACATGAAGTGCCTTAGCCTATATAATTCTAATAAATAAATTACAGCAAAGGTGAGGGGAACCAACCACACACAGGTGGTGGAACTCACCCATGAATTGCCAAACTATAACCCTATGCAACCTACTAGGTGAGACATTTTATAATTTAGTAGATTTGAATGATGTAAATAATATTAACAAAGCAGTGTACTATTGGTGGAACAATCCTGTCTGGGATATTTATGTCGTATAGTGGGTTATTCCATGGACAATTCCCACCAAAAGTTCTTAAGCCAACCAGACGTTGCAATGTCACAAGTGGTTTTCTGCTGATCTCAGCCACTTTTCAAATGGTTGATAAAGTACACACAGAGACGTCAGCAGCATGCTAACGTAGCACAAAATGTCCAAGCTGTCAAAATCTTGCTACAATCACCCACAGTTTTAGTTAATATGAGCGATGATGCCATCAAGGTCAAACTTGATACCATGGACGGAGACAATGAATTATAAAGTACTGCACTTGGCCGTGCCAAGATGTCGAGTTTAAGGGAAGAATTTACTAATCAAGAAAGTAAAGCTAATGGAGGTGAAGGCAACAAAGGAAAAATGTGTGGATACTTTCAAGAAATGCCGACTTCTGAGAACACTGTGATAGAGTGAAAACGCACTAGGCACAAATGGAGTTGCTCAAGCAGCCGATCATGCCTAACACGAGAGTCACTGTGCAGTTGGACTATGCGCAAAGTACAAAGATGAAATAGCATCCGTGTACTATAACAACAACCAGGTCAGAGTTTATCCGATGGTGGTACACTATAAAGACGACAAGGACACACTAATCACCAAAAGCTATGTTGGTGTATCAAGTGTGACGGCACAGTCTGTACCAACCACCATCTCATTCATAAAGTCCTTGTTGGTGTATCAAGCGTGACGGCACAGTCTGTACCAACCACCTTCTCATTCATAAAGTCCTTGTTGGTGTATCAAGCGTGACGGCACAGTCTGTACCAATCACCTTCTCATTCATAAAGTCCTTGTTGGTGTATCAAGCATGACGGCACAGTCTGTACCAACCACCTTCTCATTCATAAAGTCCTTGTTGGTGTATCAAGCATGACGGCACAGTCTGTACCAACCACCTTCTCATTCATAAAGTCCTTGTTGGTGTATCAAGCGTGACGGCACAGTCTGTACCAACCACCTTCTCATTCATAAAGTCCTTGTTGGTGTATCAAGCGTGACGGCACAGTCTGTACCAACCACCTTCTCATTCATAAAGTCCTTGTTGGTGTATCAAGTGTGACGGCACAGTCTGTACCAACCACCTTCTCATTCATAAAGTCCTTGTTGGTGTATCAAGTGTGACGGCACAGTCTGTAACAACCACCTTCTCATTCATAAAGTCCTTGTTGGTGTATCAAGTGTGACGGCACAGTCTGTAACAACCACCTTCTTATTCATAAAGTCCTTGTTGGTGTATCAAGTGTGACGGCACAGTCTGTACCAACCACCTTCTCATTCATAAAGTCCTTGTTGGTGTATCAAGTGTGACGGCACAGTCTGTAACAACCACCTTCTCATTCATAAAGTCCTTGTTGGTGTATCAAGTGTGACGGCACAGTCTGTAACAACCACCTTCTCATTCATAAAATCCTTGTTGATGGAACTCACATGCTAGTCCCAATTGGTCCCAGCTTTATGGTATGGAGCACATGTTTCAAGTGATGCTGCTACGAGAAGGTTTGTGTTTCACCAAAGATGTGACGGATGGCAGCAAACACAGCTTAGTACTGTGAATAGGTCAATGGAACTGGAGTCTTGATGATCACTGCTTAGGCGACTTTAAAATAACTACGATGGAGGTCTCTACTTCCCAAGAACATTTGGAAGAGTTAATGAACATGTTTCCTGTTGAAACAGAGAACTCCACATGTCACACTGTACAGACAAATTTTGATTTAAGATGCAGACGAATGCATTTCTAATATATACCCAGATTGATAATTAAAAATACAGACAGTGTATATGTATTGTTGGGAGAATATATTCTCTTGTTACGGAAATGCAGAAAAAAAAGTAAATTAAATTTCTTATTGCAATGATTATATAGTAATGTCATGCCCAATACATAAAACATAACAGTTTGAAAGTATGTTGAATACTAGAATCCCCATAATATAAATACCAAACAACTGAAAACGATTTTCTGTATTGATTCCCAAGCAAAAATATGTTTCATATCGACAACAATCAACAAAAAACATATTTATATCATTCACTCCCATAGCAACAGTGTAAAGTTAACAAGTTACATGCATTCATGCGGTTACACGCCGTGAGTACTTAATGTTTCGCCAAGCTCTGAACGGGTGAGATTTAGGAGTACTCATCGTATGACAGGAAGTATCAAGTTCTATGAACCCATCTATTTTTGCCTCCCTCAGAACCCTATTTGACAACGTTTCGTGAGAAATAACCATATATATTATATTATGTATTATATATATATATATATTCTACCATAATTTAACATAACAAATTATTAATGCCAGACCAACCAGGTGATCAAGTGAAATTAATAACTTTTTATTAACATATTACTATTACACATTATTTCTAAAAAAATTACTTTTTAAATGGCTTAATTGATAGAATAGTTATCATGCATTCCTCTCTCACATTGAATGTGTAAATGATTAAAAAAATCTAGGCATCACAATAAATAACAATTAAACTGGCAGTCATATAAATTAATTAACAATCTTTTACCCTACTACTTCAATGTTTTTCCAAACACACAAATCTATGATATTCATCAGCATTGCACATGTGAAAGAAATAATCTGTATATGTCCAGATTAAAAGATGAATTTGCAAAAAAATGCATTAGACACAACATAGTAGAGACAGTTAACAATACACCAAGTATTATCATTAATACAATTTACATCCACAGTCTATATGGTTTTTTAACATACACAAACAACTTTTTTATTTTAAATTATGAATCGAGTTGTATTCACAATTGCTTTATTTGTAAATCGTGGTAGATATTGAAATGTATTCCTAAGTATCCATATGTATGCCAATGTGTACATATAATCAGTCCTTGATTTGTATGTGTGTTGATACATTGAGTAATTATCAACTATTAAAACAAGTCGTATGCTATTCTGATTTATGTCATGTAAATGTTGTCGTTGTTTATATTTATGGGGTGGCTCCTGTGCTAGCAATATTATATATCTTGATGGGAATCTCTTGACCTTATCTAATACTTACGTTATTCATTATATATGTATCGTATTTATAGGTCAAATAAATTGATTCTGAGTTCTCAGTCTGGGCATCCTGAAAGAACAAGGGGCCAGGAAATGTTGTGGTGTACCAGTCAAATATATACTGCAGGAGACTGAATAACCGACTGCAGTGTTTGATTTGGTTGGTGTTTCTGCTGTTGCCAGCTCTACTCTGATATGATGTATGGCTCATGTGTCGATGGAATGCTTAAAGCACACCTCAAGTTTCAAAATAGTCTCTACATGTACGTGTTTGAACATCGCTCTGAGTATGAGCCGTTGCCCTACTGGATGGGTAAGTTCACAAGTCTTGTACTGTTACATGCAATATAACATGACACCCACTAACTGTATAAAGGAGAACATGACACCCACTGACTGTATAAAGAAGGGGAACATGAAACCCACTAACTGTATCAAGAAGGGGAACATGACACCCACTGACTGTATAAAGAAGGAGAACATGACACCCACTGACTGTATAAAGAAGGAGAACATGACACCCACTGATTGTATAAAGAAGGAGAACATGACACCCACTGAGTGTATAAAGAAGGAGAACATGACACCCACTGACTGTATAAAGAAGGAGAACATGACACCCACTGACTGTATAAAGAAGGAGAACATGACACCCACTGACTGTTTCAAGAAGGGGAACATGACACCCACTGACTGTATAAAGAAGGAGAACATGACACCCACTGACTGTATCAAGAAGGGGAACATGAAACCCACTGACTGTATAAAGAAGAACATGACACCCACTGACTGTATCAAGAAGGAAAACATGACACCCACTGACTGTATCAAGAAGGAGAACATGACACCCACTGACTGTTTAAAGAAGGAGAACATGACACTCACTGACTGTATCAAGAAGGAGAACATGACACCCACTGACTGTATAAAGAAAGGGAATATGAAACCCACTGACTGTATCAAGAAGGAGAACATGTCACACACGGACTGTATCAAGAAGGGGAACATGACACCCACTGACTGTATCAAGAAGGAGAACATGACACCCACTGACTGTATCAAGAAGGAGAACATGACACCCACTGACTGTATCAAGAAGGAGAACATGACACCCACTGACTGTTTTAAGAAGGAGAACATGACACCCACTGACTGTATCAGGAAGGAGAACATGACACCCACTGACTGTATCAAGAAGGAGAACATGACACCCACTGACTGTATCAGGAAGGAGAACATGACACCCACAGACTGTATCAAGAAGGAGAAAATGACACCCACTGACTGTAAAAAGAAGGAGAACATGACACCCACTGACTGTATCAAGAAGGAGAACATGACACCCACCGACTCTATCAAGAAGGAGAACATGACACCCACTGACTGTGTAAAGAAGGAGACCATGAAACCCACTGACTGTATAAAAAAGGAGAAAATGACCCCCACTGACTGTATAAAGAAGGAAAACATGACACCCATTGACTGTATCAAGAAGGAGAACATGACACCCACTAACTGTATAAAGAAGGAAAACATGACACCCATTGACTGTATCAAGAAGGAGAACATGACACCCACTGACTGTATAAAGAAGGGGAACATGACACCCACTGACTGTATAAAGAAGGGGAACATGACACCCACTGACTATATAAAGAAGGAAAACATGACACCCACTGACTGTATAAAGAAGGAGAACATGACACCCACTGACTGTATCAAGAAGGAGAACATAACACCCACTGAATGTATAAAGAAGGAGAACATGACACCCACTGACTGTATCAAGAAGGAGAACATAACACCCACTGAATGTATAAAGAAAGAGAACATGACACCCACTGACTGTATAAAGAAGGAGAACATAACACCCACTGACTGTATCAAGAAGGATAACATGACACCCACTGACTGTATCAAGAAGGAGAACATAACACCCACTGACTGTATCAAGAAGGAGAACATAACACCCACTGACTGTATAAAGAAGGAGAACATAACACCCACTGACTGTATCAAGAAGGATAACATGACACCCACTGACTGTACAAAGAAGGAGAACATGACACCCACTGACAGTATAAAGAAGGAGAACATGACACCCACTGACTGTATAAAGAAGGAGAACATGACACCCACTGACTGTATAAAGAAGGAGAACATGACACCCACTGAATGTATAAAGAAGGAGAACATAACACCCATTGACTGTATAAAGAAGGAGAACATGACACCCAATAACTGTATCAAGAAGGAGAACATGACACCCACTAACTGTATCAATAAGGAGAACATGACACCTACTGACTGTATAAAGAAGGAGAACATGACACCCACTAACTGTGTCAAGAAGGAGAACTTGACACCCACTGATTGTATCAAGAAGGAGAACATGACACCCACTAACTGTATCAAGAAGGAGAACATGACACCCACTAACTGTATCAAGAAGGAGAACATGACACCCACTAACTGTATCAAGAAGGAGAACATGACACCCACTGACTGTATCAAGAAGGAGAACATGACACCCACTAACTGTGTGTGCTTTTAACCTGTTCACGCAGTAGTTTTGCTCATAGTTACACACGTTTCTGCTTATAAATTTACTCGCTTTGGGGAATGACTGCAGTTGTGAAACAAAAATGAGTACAGAAATGAATAACTTGAAACTAGTTCTTTAGGGGAGACTGTATAGGTTTTCAAAGTTTATTATTATAGTGGGGAAAATAAATTGATACACTGGCGCCACAATCTACTTTGTCTAGTCATAAAAATATATAAATTAATTTTTTACTGACTCTGTCAGCGTGGTTACAAGGCCAAGGGTTAGTGCAAAAAAACATAACCACAGCCAAGTACCAGTGGTCAAGTGGAAACCACACATCTACTGAGTACCAGTGGTAAAATGGAAACCACACCTCAACACGATGAAACAATCATGATTACTGACTTTTATCAATCATGATTACTACATTTACAAGTAGTGTCTTGTTGTTTTATATATCCCACTCTATATCCAAGAGTAAAGGTTAAAACATACCTCAGAATGCACCATTTTAAAGGTAGTTTAACAAAAAACCCACTAGCAACGCTTCGCGCCTGCGGCGCTCGCGTACCCCATCCCTGCCACCTCGCCCGTCATTTTACCCAGGGGAAACACTGCACATATTGAGTAGAACAGATAATGCGCGGTGATGTTACGGTGTGCCACTCCTGTCAAAACTGATCATCATCATGGTGGATAGTGCGTTGTCACACCAGTTTCATCTGATGGCTATATACAAAAAAAAATTAATGTTAGTTCTTGCTTACAAGTCTGTCATGGCGATTTTTAATGTTCATAATAATTGATTGTTTAAAAATAAATTTGGTTCAATATAGCTTTATCACTATATATATTAATTCACTCATGTTGTTTTCCCTCTTGCACCCCCCACCCCCAGGCGTACCCCATGGCAAGGATGTTGACTATCTGTTTGGTCATCCGTTCTTCAACAGTACCTTGGGCAACTTGACCGGAGTAGTTCCCGGACATTGGGAATGGACAGACCTTGATCGCAACATCAGCGAATTTGTCCAGAACATGTGGCTCAACTTCACACTGACCGGGTAGGGTCGACTTACTATTCATAGCAATATCAGTAGCTTGGTATGTAGGTGATATTAGTAGCATGGTTTGTAGGTGGTATCAGTAGCACGGTATGTAGGTGGTATCAATAGCACGGTATGTAGGTGGTATCAGTAGCACGGTATGTAGGTGGTATCAGTAGCATGGTATGTAGGTGGTATCAGTAGCACGGTATGTAGGTGGTAGCAGTAGCACGGTATGTAGGTGGTATCAGTAGCACGGTATGTAGGTGGTAGCAGTAGCACGGTATGTAGGTGGTATCAGTAGCACGGTATGTAGGTGGTATCAGTAGCACGGTATGTAGGTGGTATCAGTAGCATGGTATGTAGGTGGTAGCAGTAGCACGGTATGTAGGTGGTATCAGTAGCACGGTATGTAGGTGGTAGCAGTAGCACGGTATGTAGGTGGTATCGGTAGCACGGTATGTAGGTGGTAGCGGTAGCATAGTATGTAGGTGGTATCAGTAGCACGGTATGTAGGTGGTATCAGTAGCATGGTATGTAGGTGGTATCAGTAGCATGGTATGTAGGTGGTAGCAGTAGCATGGTATGTAGGTGGTATCAGTAGCACGGTATGTAGGTGGTAGCAATAGCATGGTATGTAGGTGGTATCAGTAGCACGGTATGTAGGTGGTATCAGTAGCACGGTATGTAGGTGGTATCAGTAGCATGGTATGTAGGTGGTAGCAGTAGCATGGTATGTAGGTGGTATCAGTAGCACGGTATGTAGGTGGTAGCAGTAGCACGGTATGTAGGTGGTATCGGTAGCATGGTATGTAGGTGGTAGCAGTAGCATAGTATGTAGGTGGTATCAGTAGGACTACTTTAATGTTACAGAAATAACTGTTCTGTGGACTCGTCATAATAGAATCACTTAGGGCCAGAATAGCTTATTCACTTAAGTGACACGTTTAGTTAAGTTGGGTTGCATAATGATTACATACTAGCCAGTGTGTTAAATTATATTAAAAAGCCGGTTCTTGCTAATGATTCTGTTAAGTGGGTCAACTTTATATTTTCTATAGTAATTGTTGTTTTCTTGTCTTCATTAAAACATAGATCATGTTAGTGTGAAAATTGTTGCACTTAAATTATATTTAAATACATTATGGCACAATATAATTTGAATTGAATTTTGTTAAGATCACTATAAAACGTCAGTACAGGCTGTACAATGTCTGTTGTTCTTTCAGACTGAAAAGGAATGTTTCAGATAACCCTTTGTTCTTGCAGGGTGCGTACTCCAGACTGGGAAAGGAATGTTTGAGATGACACCTTTTTTTTGCAGGGTGCCTACTCCAGACTGGGAGAGGAACGTATCGTGGTATGAGATGACCCCCTTCAATCTCAGCTTCCTACGCATAGGGGAGTGGAGCTACATGGATGTGAACTTCCGCCAGAATCACTACGCCTTCTGGCGGGACTACTTTCCAACCGTCGCCGGTCGCTATCCAGGTGTGTTGCCTGTCTTGTCTGTGTGTCGTTTACTGTTTTATCTGGTACTGTCAATTGTCTCTTCCCTAAAACCAATGCACTTTTCAAACAAATCCCTTTCCTGAGCTGTGCTGTGTCCTAGTGCACACCGTGTTAAATTGAAGAACCAAAAGATTTAAAAGGACGTGGTCTGTTCCTAGTTTTCATTTGTTATTTAATATAATATTCTTAAGACTGTAATATTATTTAACTGTATTGAAGGTATATTGTCCACCAAATTGTGTTTGGTAAGCCCATAACAACATGGAGATGGGTTGAGTTAACCGCAATGCCTTTTGGTGTTCATCAAATACCCATGTTCAACACAGCAGACTTCCTGTTACAAGTTACAATGCTGGTTAATCCTGGGTAGAGGAACAGACTGGGTACCTTTAACAAGATTGCTACCAAGACAACAAACTCCAGACGCCAAGAACTGAAGTGTCAAGTGGAAGCCTCTGTTAAATACATATTCAAAATTTCCTCAATTGCCAAAACTGAGTTTATGTTTGGTGTTTCATGATGAATTTATGTGTTTGTGTCTTGTGTCAATATATTCAGTGTTTAGAATTGGTGTGAGTGCTTCATATAAACTGAAAACAAAGCTCTTATTTGATAACTTAGCACAACAGTCTGTCGTTATTTACCCTGATTCAGGGTGACTAATCATTTTCGTTGCTGCGAGAATGGCCACAGTTTTGAAGCTCTAGTAATGATTCGGTTTCTTGGTTATTAATATTTGACATATTTATCTCAAAAAACTTACTTTTTACGATTTGTTCCGACCACCGCATGCAATCTACATTTTATTTGTATTTGCTTAGAGTATTCATTCATCAGTATGCTGTTCTGTTGCTAATGGTACATTAATTGCAACTTGGCTGAATGCTTCCCAGAGAAGTCTCGATGGTGTTCATTTGAACAGGTCTGCCAGGGAGAAAAATGTAAAGCACTTTAAGCAGTCCCGAGGGCTGGATACTGCGCTATATAAGAACGTATCTTTACTTCATTTTCTGTTGCTTGCAGTAACGACTACACCGATACCCACCCCACGCCCCCGCATTGAGTATGAAACGGCGACCTGGTCGCTGGTAGGGGTATCTCTCATCACCCTCTTCATCATAGTCGCCCTTGCCATCACCCTCTGGAGGCGCAACAGGAAGACTTTTCTCTGAGGCTCCAGTGAAGAGGACATACACTTTACAGTGAAGTGGACATACACTTTGTATTCAAGTGGACATACACTTTGTAGTGAAGTGAACATACACTATGCAATGAAGTGAACTGATACTTTGCAGTGAAGTGAACATACACTTCCCAGTGAAGTGGACATACACTTTGCAGTGAAATGAACATACCCTTTGCAGTGAAGTGAACTGACACTATGCAGTGAAGTGAACTGACACTTTGCAGTGAAGTGAACTGTCACGGTAGTGAAGTGGATGTACCCTTTCCAGTGAAATGAATACATTTATACTGAATGTATATGTAGTATACAGGATGCTGGAATGTAGACATAATAGAGAGAATGCTTGAATATGGGAAATGTAAATGTTAGAGACAGGATGGTTAGACTTAATAAACTGGACAAGGCTGGAGCCTTGAATATGAGAAATACGTGCAGAGCACTAAATTCAATTTTACTGATGGTTCAATTCCTTTTGATGCCAACTGTGAAATCGGAAAGTAATCATTTCAGTCTTGGAGCAGCTGCTCATGTTTAAAACACACTCGGCTTGCTTCTCTCATCATTTCATCTGTAACATAGCTTTTTACAATTGGATGAAATTCTTTGTTTTTCATAACAACTAAGCGATGGTTGCATGAGTTCACAAAGTCCCAGAATATGTTGGGCATTGTGTGGGGACGTTTGTTGTCAACACTTATTGTGGGGGAAATATATTGCAGTATTACTGCCACCTGGAGAGAGAAACATTTTAAAGCAAATGGATGCTAAATACAGTTTTGGATCGTAAAGATCGCATGTGACACACCACATATTGGGGCAGGGGTGTGACGTAACCAGTGCTAAATCAGTAGTGTTTTTGGATTTTGTAAACTTACAAAACCATCCCAAATAATGACATGTGTCACAAGGAATAGTTCTCTCTGCTGCAGCAATGTCTTGTCTTTTTCATTGTTTTATATCACACAGTGTATATATTTATATCAGTATTTAGGAGGAGTTATATTCTCGTAGGGTTTCTTGTAGTGCTTAAACAAATTATACCTCGACATAGAATTAAAATATAGCAAGTATGTTCAGTTTGTACTAATGCAGGAACTGTATTTTTAACAAATATTTTGTTATGTGAATTTTTATGTTTTTATTATACATATTATATATGTATCATCTGCAATATTTAATTGCAGTTTTAAAATGTGTCTGATTATCTTGGGCAACATTATATTGCCTTATGAATGTTGACATGCCATAAGTTAATGATTCCTTCTGAAATGTCCGAATATAGAGTTCTTTCAACATCTCTGTATCCATTAAAATATATTTTGTAGCTTGTTTTGGAAATAAACATAATAACATTCCATGTGCCGAAGCTCTTTTGTATTCCAAGAAAATATGTAATATTTTTATGTATAAAAATGTGTAGACCAATAAAGCAATGCTTTTAATAAATTATATCATAATTTTGGCATGCATGTTGATCCCAGGTCCTGTTACATTTATTTTTAAAGCATTACAAATGTCTCGGAATCCAGCTTTATTTTTCAGATGTCATAATTGTATTACTGTTTTACATTTCATTCAGAACCGGTCTGCATTTCAACTGTATCACATGCATTAAAACCACAGAAACATCTTGGTTTGTTCTGTTGCTTAATTTCTTTGGTTGATTTCAAAGAACGTCTTGTTTTACAACTAGCTTATTCATTGTTCAACTCTGCATTAATGTAGCCAGTTTTTAAAGCATTTGTACTTTGTACTATATCCACTTGTGGTTAATATGATACATGTCTGTGTGTCACATAGCAGTTTGGAACACTCACACACTATACAGTGGACAATGCAAACATTTGTGGATTAATGTGAACTTTGAAGATTTCATGAAAACATTTATGTATGATAACTACGTGAACCACAGCATTAAGGAATCTACCACTATACAGTGTAGTTGGCAGCAGTGAATAATCCAACTGTGATCAGTTACTCTTTCCCCTGATCACACACCCATATTTATTTATTCTTTTAAGATCCATATCTATTTATTAGCTCCATCCTCACAAGCCAGGGATGATGACTATGTCCACAACCCCTGACAGATCTACGCATTGCATGGAAGTTGGGTGAATCAAACTAGTAATTGATTTCGCTGGTCGTGACTGCCAGCCGTGAGAACAGCGCCGACACCCTCCCTCAAAATTTAAGAAGATGCGCTCAACTTCAGTGAATCCCAATATAATGACCCATTTAACCATTCTCACATGCGACTGAGCAGAAATGTATACACCCTGTATTTAGATAATTACATCTACTTCCCAAATATTACTTGTAACATGGGCAAACTTGTTGGCTGAAACAAAAAACGAGTCAAATGGCTAGTCTGGCAAATTATATCATTGGATGAGCTAAACTTCAGCGTTTCACAAATCGAACTGCCAGGGGATACTGAGACTGGAGTAATCAGCAGTGCCCCCTGGTGTGCGAGGATGATTAGCTCTAAAAATTGTCTCTGTTCTTAAGAAATAAAACTGGGTTTAGGGAAAGCTTTGGTCTTTATTCACGAATCAAGCCACATTATCTATTATATGGGAGCTTGGTGAACCAAGGGCATAGCATTGTTTGGTCACTTACACTTATAATCAGTACTAATCACTATATGTGGCGTCATGCAATGTATGTTCTGGAAGTAGAAATTAAACAATAGTAACACAGCTCTCTAATTGATGCCAAATAGTGCCTTCAAACACCAGTAGATGCAGCAAATGTAATACATTTCCTATATCCATATATAAAGGTATATACTCTTTGTAATGATGCTGAAATATTTATTTCTTCGAAGGAAGTGATTAAGCATGAAGACATCAAGCAATCTTATGCTGAACTGGTTTAAATTATTAATTGTAACTGTTGCCTAGGGTTATGGTTAGTGCACAAATTAATAATTTAGAACAGTCAAGAAAACGATTATAAGCCACCAATTTGTCATAATACAGAGCAGTGGGCAAGCTAGGGTCACACAAAACCAACTACCCGGTATGTTGCTGACTACACCGGTAACTACCAGCTACTGGAACTAGTGTATTGTTGCCCCGGCCTTTAATTCGTATTGGACACGTGGCGCCGTCTATCGCCTTCTGTCCGCAACGAGGCGTGACCAGCGTCCGTTCAGCGATAGCGTTCTGTCGAGTGTAGTGTGCCGCTGTCACAATGACTCGAGCTAATGACATCACACCTGCTGAGTAGATGCATACGACGACTACTGTGCTTCAACGTGCAGCAACGATTATCAAGGTTTGTTCAGTCTAAATTAGTCTGGAGGTCTTCCCTGAACGGCGCCAAACTCCTACGGCACAGCATGAGGCTGAGGCAGAGTCGAATAACTGAAAAGTGAAAATTAAGCCAGCTAATTTACGAATTATAATTTCCTTACTAATTGTCATCACTTGCAATCTTCTACTCCTTACATATTCGGTGTTGTTGGAATATAATCGTACAACAATAAGACTTATAGCCCTTGACAAGTGAAGTGCCGTGCCTTCGGCAGACAGGTTGCACACGATCGTCTGCTTTGTCCGATGTTTCGTGCACGGCCGAATAATCGATTACGGTGGACATTTGATCGAAGCTCTTTATCCGCGAACTACAGACACGGTGCGTGAATCGCGTGTTATGTCGCGCATCCAACGTAACAACCATGTCATAAAGATTGGCTGGAATCATCATGAATATGTGTCAAAGGTCGGCTTATCATTATGTGTAGCAGAGATCAGATGTGGAAGAAATGAGAGTGACAGACGCTATCTGGGAAGTGTTCTACTGCGCCCATCACCGCGCTCCGGGCCCAGGTAAGTCACGTTTCGATCGTTAGCGGCTGGTGCCGGCTCTTGAAATATTAATGTAATTCATTGACTGATTCCATGACTGGCTCTAGACGGGCTACAGCAATGGAGCTTAGTCGCTTTGTATGAACTAAATTCAAATAATACAGTGCTTGGAGGGCCCTAGTTGAAGTCTTGGATGTGGCAAATCAGTCATCAGAGCATGCCATGTACTTATCCAGGACACAAACCAATAGTGTGAGCCTTATAATAAGTCATATTTCAAACACTTGTGCAAATTTACTTTTATGAATGAGTATTTTAGTTTATGTATTATGAATTTGATTGATAGTATATGAACAGTTACAACAAATATTTGTTGAATTTTGTTCAGTTAGTTTTTTTGGTGGATCTCAGTAAGTAAGATTGGTGCATCTCAGTAAGTAAGATTGGTGATTGGAATTACCTCAAGCATTAATGTTAATGACTTAATGTTCACTTCAAATTGAGGGCAGGGACCCAAGTGACTAACAGATTGTCTGGGGGAACCATTATACAGCATATATACATATATATAAAGCATGACTGGTTTGGCTGGAAAGCATTGTTTAATTTCTGAGCCGTGATGAGTTGTTGCCAGGGTGTAGTGCCAGCAAATGACCACATATAGTCACTGCAAAATTCAAGACCTATAACTAAACGGAAGCAGTTTTTTTTGCAAATAATTATAATTATTATGTTTCTAGAATAGTCCAAGAACTGGTGATAAAACAATGCCTTAGCCAGGCTCAGCAGATGGGAGAAGAGAAAATAGCACAGATGTCACCGAAGTCAGAGTGATTCACCAGGACAGCTGACTCTCTGAATGTGTTCAAGTTTATGTGACAGAGACTTTACTACCTTCTGGTGAGTGCTAGACAGGACCATGTCTGAGGAGAGACAACTGTCTTCAACGGCTGCTGTCTCTATGAGTGCTACCTCCATGGCTATCACCTCCATGGATGTCACCTACATGGCTGTCACCTGTCTTCTACTTATCCTCTCCCTCCCTCTCACACTGGCCGAGTTCTCCTGTCACCAGCCACACAAAGACACTGTCACGAGATGGCGTGAGATGACATCAAATACCACCATCGACTGGAGGATTGACCGCGTCTGCAGCACGCACACTGAGTGTTTTGGCCATCAACCCAATGGTGACATGGAGGAGCATGTCCAGCTTTGTCCAGTCCAAGTGCAGGTTGGTGACCAGCTGTACATCCGTCCAGCCCCCAGTGGCAGTCCTTATAGCACTCGTCCAGTGAACGTATCCATGGATGAGTGGATCTACTGCCCCAACCGAGACTACCCCATAGAACAGCAATTATTCTCCGTTAATTCCACTCAAATAATTGCTGTTCCCCAGCACTTCCTGCATCCTGGCGTTGTCTACATAGCCGAGGCACCAAATGGCGCATTTTCAAACTGTCGCTATGGGTTACGCATTGCCGTGACCGTGAAACCACGGAAATGTGCCACGCATGACCGCACTGTGGACACGGTTGACGAAACATCTGTGCTGTGTTCGGGACATGGCATGTGTGGCTCCACATTACTACAGGCGAGCTACACGTGTTTGTGTGACGAGTCCTACAGAGGGCGTTACTGTGAAGAGTACGATGCATGTGTCGTGGGTCCGTGTCGGAACAAAGCGACATGTCATGATGTCATGGAAGGTGTCACTGGTCAGAACTACACCTGCGTCTGTACGGCCGGTTTTACAGGTAATTCATTTTTATTTTATATTTTCTTCAAAGAATTGAATTTTATCTATGTTACTGCAACAAGTCGGGAGACAAAATTATTTAGTAAAGCAGCAAATGACAGATATAGCTAAAACCACGTGGTCAAACCTAAAATATGTTGAAGGCACTCTGTCATGTCTCCCCATTCTTTATGTGTAGCTCAGTAGCGCAGCGGCTAGAGCTTCAGACTCTCGACTGAGAGAATGCAGGTTCGAATCCTGTGCCGGTGTGCGACTGTGTCGAACCATGGGCAAGTTCGTTTACTCTACATTGCTTCAGTTCACTCAGCTGTATGAATGAGTACCTGACGGTGGTGGATATTTGTGTACGAATAGTCTTAGCGCATTAATTGCAGTATGAACAGTCTTTGTGCATTAATTGCAGTGTGGCTGAATGCTTCCCAAAGTCTCGTTGGTGTTCGTTTGAACAGGTCTGCCAGGGAGTAAAGTGTAAAGCTCTGAGCAGTCCTGAGGACTGGATACTGCATTATGTAAGAACTTATCTTTACCATTACAAGTTGTTCACCTGCATGCAGGTAAGACGTGTGATGGGCAGGAAGGTGTTTGTGGAAACATCACCTGTGGGGAACAAGGCACCTGTACCCAGGAGACCAAAACCACCTACAAGTGTCACTGCCCTCCTGACTTTACAGGTAGGTCTGCTCTGAAACTGTTCTGACAGCATTGCTGGAAATATTAATGTGAAAACTGACTGAAACAGTGCAATCAGCACTTCCAGGACAGTAGTGATGGCATTGCCTAGACTACTGTCAGCACTCTCTAGACTGTAGTGTCGGCACTGTCTAGACTACTGTCAGCACTGTCTAAACTGTACTATCAGCACTGCCTAGACTGTACCATCGACACTGTCTAGATTGTACTGTCAGCACTGTCTAGACTGTACTGTCGGCATTGTCTAGACTGTATTACCAGCATTGTCTAGACCATACTGTAGGCACTGCCTAGGCTGTACTGTCAGCACTGTCTAGACTGTACTGTCGGCCCTACTTTTTCTGTACTATCAGCACTGTCTAGACTGTATGTCAGCACTGTCTAGACCGTACTGTTGGCACTGTCCAGACTGTACTGTCGGCACTGCCTAGACTGTACTGTCAGCACTGTTTAGACCGTAATGTCTGAACTGTCTAGAGTCTACACTGTACAACTGGCAATGTTCAGATCATACTGTTGGCACTGTCTGGACTGTATTGTCGGCACTGTCTACACTGTACTGTTGGCAATGTCTAGGCTGTACTGTCAGCACTGTCTAGACTGTATTATCAGCACTGCCTGGACTGTACTGTACTGTCGGCACTGTCTAGACTGTACTGTCTGCACTATAATAATAATAATTCTGTTTCTTAATATAGCGTTTTTAGGTAAATAAATACCAGTCAATGCGCTTCACAGAATAAAATGACGTGTAAATAAAATGCTAAAATATCCAATTAAATAAATAAGCTAAAACAAAACATTTAGGGTGTAAAAATACAGTTTCAAACATGACATTAAAAACCAATACTATAAAATAGAAACAAGTTTCATTTAGATGTGGCAGCCAGTGTCTAGAATGTACTGTCGGCACTCTCTAGAGTCTTCTATTAGCACTGTCTAGAGTGTACATCTGTGACACTGCCTAAGTTGACATACATCTGTGACACTGGCCAAGTTGACATACTTGGTGTTTCAGGAGGCAGCTGTGAGGAGCCTGTAGACCCATGTGCCTCTGATCAGTGTCTTCACGGCTCTACCTGTCTCAAGGGTAGCGCCCTCAACTTCACCTGTCTCTGTTCAATGGCGTTCACAGGTGAATATGTTGCAATAATTTGAGTCACATATAAATTATAATGCACTTCCATATTATAGTACAATATGTTGCATGTAATAAAGGGGTGCAACGACATGTAATGCAGGGTTGCAATGACATGTAATACTGGGGTGAAATGACATGTAATACAAGGGTGCAATGACATGTAATACAGGCGTGCAATGGCGTGTAATACAGGGGTGCAATGAAATGTAATACATGGGTGCAATGACATGTGATACAGTGGTGTAATGACATGTAGTACGGGGTGCAGCGACATGCAATACAGGGGTGCAATGATATGTAATACAGGGTTGCAATGACATGTAATACAGGGGTGCAATGACATGTAATACAGGGTTGCAATGACATGTAATACAGGGTTGCAATGACATGTAATACAGGGGTGCAGTGACATGTAATACAGGGGTGCAGTGACATGTAATACAGGGTTGCAATGACATGTAATACAGGGGTGCAATGATATGTAATACAGGGTTGCAATGACATGTAATACAGGGTTGCAATGACATGTAATACAGGGGTGCAGTGACATGTAATACAGGGGTGCAGTGACATGTAATACAGGGTTGCAATGACATGTAATACAGGGGTGCAATGACATGTAATACAGGGTTGCAATGACATGTAATACAGGGGTGCAGTGACATGTAATACAGGGTGCAATGACATGTATTGTAGTGGTGTAATGACATGTAATACAGGGGTGCAATGACTTGTAATACAGGGGTGCAATGACATATAATAATTGGGTGCAATGACACATAATACATTGGGGCTATGAAATATAATACGGGGGGGGGGGGGGGGGGCAATGAAATGTAATACAGGGGGGCAATGGTGTAACTGTATGTGTGCAATTATGTCAGAACTCATTTTGTTGACAGTAAGACCCTGTCATTGCATGCAAGTGACCTTTAGAATAAAATGGGAGAAAACCATTTAAATATGTTTCAAGCCACCAAATTATTTATGCAGTTATGCTGTACACCTTTGACATTCTTGACTGTATATATTAACATTTCTAGATAACCAAATTTATGCAGCAATTAACTGAATGACAGTTAACTGCAGCGATGCAGGACTTAATCCATAACTTTTATTTTGCTGAAATCTTTGGACTCAAAAGAACTATCAAATGTTACATTTGTGATCTCCATTCCATTGCAAACATACTCAGTGGGTGTTGGGGTAGTACAAAATATTAGACTCGGCCTGCTGCCTTAATTTTTTGTATGATTACTTGCGCTACTGTCCCAACACCTTGTCCAGTTACTTGCGCTACTCTGCCACCACCTTGGACGAGTCCAACGGCATACAGTTATCAGTAGTATCACTTGCTATATAAGAAATGCTTAGAATTTCCCAAAGTGCAAAAGTTGAATAAAATTAATACTATTTCAACTCGCAAAGATGTTACATGATATAATGGCTACATAAGGTAACAAGATGTTACATGATACGATGGCTACATAAGGTAACAAGATGTTACAAGATATGATGGCAACACAAGGTAACAAGATGTTACATGATGTGATGGCTACACAAGGTAACAAGATGTTACATGATACGATGGCTACATAAGGTAACAAGATGTTACATGATACGATGGCTACATAAGGTAACAAGATGTTACAAGATATGATGGCAACACAAGGTAACAAGATGTTACATGATATGATGGCTACACAAGGTAACAAGATGTTACATGATACGATGGCTACATGAGGTAACAAGATGTTACAAGTTATGATGGCAACACAAGGTAACAAGATGTTACATGATGTGATGGCTACATAAGGTAACAAAATGTTACATGATACGATGGCTACATAAGGTAACAAGATGTTACATGATATGATGGCTACATAAGGTAACAAGATGTTACATGATATGATGGCTACATAAGGTAACAAGATGTTACAAGATATGATGGCTACACAAGGTAACAAGATGTTACATGATATGATGGCTACACAAGATAACAAGATGTTACATGATATGATGGCTACAAGGTAACAAGATGTTACATGATATGATGGCTACATAAGGTAACAAGATGTTACATGATATGACGGCTACACAAGATAACAATATGTTACAAGATATGGCTACATAAGGTAACAAGATGTTACATGATATGAGGGCTACACAAGGTAACAAGATGTTACATGATATGATGACTACACAAGGTAACATGTTATATGATATGATGGCTACATAAGGTAACAAGATGTTACAAGATATGATGGCTACACAAGGTAACAAGACGTTACATGATATGATGGCTACATAAGGTAACAAGATGTTACAATATATGATGGCTACACAAGGTAACAAGACGTTACATGATATGATGGCTACATAAGGTAACAAGACGTTACATGATATGATGGCTACATAAGGTAACAAGATGTTACATGATACAATGGCTACATAAGGTAACAAGATGTTACATGATATGATGGCTACACAAGGTAACAAGATGTTATATGATATGATGACTACACAAGGTAACAAGATGTTACATGATATGATGGCTACACAAGGTAACAAGATGTTACATGATGTGATGACTACACAAGGTAACAAGATGTTACATGATATGATGGCTACACAAGGTAACAAGATGTTACATGATGTGATGACTACACAAGGTAACAAGATGTTACATGATATGATGGCTACACAAGGTAACAAGATGTTACATGATATGATGACTACACAAAATAACAAGATGTTACATGATGTGATGACTACACAAGGTAACAAGATGTTACATGATGTGATGACTACACAAGGTAACAAGATGTTACATGATGTGATGACTACACAAGGTAACAAGATGTTACATGATATGATGGCTACACAAGGTAACAAGATGTTACATGATATGATGGATACACAAGGTAACAAGATGTTACATGATATGATGGCTACACAAGGTAACAAGATGTTACAAGATATGATGACTACACAAGGTAACAAGATGTTACATGATATGATGGCTACACAAGGTAACAAGATGATACATGATATGATGACTACACAAGGTAACAAGATGATACATGATATGATGACTACACAAGGTAACAAGATGTTACATGATATGATGACTACACAAGGTAACAAGATGTTACAAGATATGATGACTACACAAGGTAACAAGATGTTACATGATATGATGACTACACAAGGTAACAAGATGTTACATGATATGATGGCTACACAAGGTAACAAGATGTTACATGATATGATGACTACACAAGGTAACAAGATGATACATGATATGATGGCTACACAAGGTAACAAGATGATACATGATATGATGGCTACACAAGGTAACAAGATGATACTTGATATGATGACTACACAAGGTAACAAGATGTTACATGATATGATGACTACACAAGGTAACAAGATGATACATGATATGATGACTACACAAGGTAACAAGATGTTACATGATATGATGACTACACAAGGTAACAAGATGTTACATGATATGATGACTACACAAGGTAACAAGATGTTACATGATATGATGACTACACAAGGTAACAAGATGATACATGATATGATGACTACACAAGGTAACAAGATGTTACATGATATGATGACTACACAAGGTAACAAGATGTTACATGATATGATGACTACACAAGGTAACAAGATGTTACATGATATGATGGCTACACAAGGTAACAAGATGTTACATGATATGATGGCTACACGAGGTAACAAGATGTTATATGATATGATGGCTACACAAGGTAACTAGATGTTACATGATATGATGACTACACAAGGTAACAAGATGTTACATGATATGATGGCTACACAAGGTAACTAGATGTTACATGATATGATGACTACACAAGGTAACAAGATGTTACATGATATGATGGCTACACAAGGTAACAAGATGATACATGATATGATGACTACACAAGGTAACAAGATGTTACATGATATGATGGCTACACAAGGTAACAAGATGATACATGATATGATGGCTACACAAGGTAACAAGATGTTACATGATATGATGACTACACAAGGTAACAAGATGTTACATGATATGATGGCTACACAAGGTAACAAGATGATACATGATATGATGACTACACAAGGTAACAAGATGATACATGATATGATGGCTACACAAGGTAACAAGATGATACATGATATGATGGCTACACAAGGTAACAAGATGATACATGATATGATGGATACTAAAGCCCTGCGCGGGGCGGGTTTTGGCCCGCAGCCCGCAACCTGCAGGCCCCCACAGGCTGGATTTTTGTTGTTGTTGTGGTGTGGTGCAGGTTAAGTTTCAATTTGTGCGGGGTGGGGCGGTCTGCGGGTCAGGTCACTGCGGGGCAGTCTGCGGGCTAGTAATTTCTACATTCGGGTTACTGTGGGCTGATTTTTGTAACTCATTAATGGTCACCAGTTACTCAAAGATGGGACATTCTTTGAGCTAGTTAATTGGGGATTACCGGATTGCCCTTTTGTTTGTGTTTAAACAGTGTTATGATAACATGTGCTGGCCTGCCTTGGCAGCTTCAGTCAGGTGTGATTAGTGGCTTCTTCCAGGTGGAAGTATCAGTTCAGGCCATCAATCTGTTTGTGTAATTAAGCCACCAGGATGTCCATAAAGAGCAGTTACCCCACCAATTAGACAGGAAATGCCTTTGATGTGTGGAGACTGGAGACCATGCCACTTGGCACTGGCTGACAGTGCTAACTGCTAAGAACAAGAACTGTCAGTCTGCCTCTGTAGAAGTAAGATGGCTCAAGTCAAACTGCCTTCTACACTAGTATAATTCGGTGCCTGTAGCCTGGTCCGGAGGGGATTTTGAAAATATAAATTGCAACTTCTAATATCAGCAAATTGCAACACTGCCTTTGTGCACCAGACTCAACCTTTGAACAACTCATGTTCATGCAGTACAATGGCAAATAGATTATAAGATCATAGGATGCCACTGAAATTAATGCCAGCGGTGTGAATTTCACTGTTCTTCATAAAAAATTATCAACTGCCATTGCATATTCACTTGTGCTGAGTTATATCAATTAGATTAATTAATAATGTTAAAATACGTTAAAATTGCACTCGATCGTACCTTTACTTTGTCCCAGGTCTGCTTATCACCTTCAGGCATTTACATTATAATGACAAGGGTTCTGTTTGTCTTAAAGATGGAATTCCAAGTATGACATGGTTGTCACCCAGCGCCGTACATTTGTTAATATTGTAAACAACAACGATTAATAAAGATGATATATTTTTAATGATTCCATGTCATCTGTTGTGGGCTGCGGGGCGGGGCGGGCTGCGGGCCAGGATGTGGCAAAATATGCGGGGCGGGCTGCGGGTTGAGTTGTAAAATGCGGGGCGGGCTGCGGGTCAAATGACATAGTTGCGGGGCGGGTGTGGGCTCAGATCTCCAGCCCGCGCAGGGCTTTAATGGCTACATAAGGCAACAAGATGATGCAAATAAACACATCCTTTTTCATTTCATCAGGTCGTCTTTGTGAGACGTACGTCGACGAATGTGAATTGAAGCCATGTGCAGATGGCGCTACTTGTGTGATCGATGTCAATGGCGCCACCTGTGTGTGCGGGCAGGGATACACGGGAACGCTCTGCAATGAAACCATCGACTACTGCCTGTCGAGTCCCTGTCTTAATGGTGGTAAATAAGCCTCAGTATCACAAACAAATCTTAAAATTTCTGTTGAATTACACCTGGGATTTATTTAACAAATTATTGTAATCATACTTCCTGTAACAAATGGAGGCATGTATACATGCTAATAAACTAGTAACCAGTATACCTTGCCTTTATTTTATAATTTATTTATGTTGATGATGTCGTACACATACCGTGAGACGGGTTTCAATCGCAAAATAAAATGGATCTTATGACCAGTTACATTGTTTTATTAATAATATAATGTAATACTTATAATCATGACTTGTCTTTTAAAAGTAATTGCAACCATAATTGCATACCTTTGACTTTATATTTTGTGTGTGTTGTGCTAAGTGGACACTCTAATTTTGTACATATTGGTCAGTTATACGTGTTGTTGCTTCCCAGGGTTGTGTGAACCTTTCCTCGGTGGATACAGGTGTAACTGCACCAAGGGTTTCTATGGGGACGTGTGTCAAAAGTTGGTTGGCAGTTGTGCCGAAGTGCCACACTTGTGTGAGCACGGAGGTAAGTTGTGTTCCTTGAACAACATCCGTCATCACTTGTCTAGGCCTGCTTCAGATGTCTCCATCGCATATTTCTACTGATGATGGCACAATAAAATGTTTCATAAAATCTAAAATAATATTAAAAAGAATAATGAGGTAGTGTAATTTTCAAATATAAATATTTTAAATTTATAAATGCGTAAATATATTATATATATATAAATAAAATTAATTAAGTAACAAAGATCATATGAGTAGATAGATACATAATTAGCTTAGTGCAGTTTACAATCACAGTGATAAATATAAGAAGCTAAATAATAAGTAATCAAAAAGAAATGTATACAATGAAACGTGCCTTAGCGGACACCAAGCTGTCCATAAGTAAAACTTATGTACAACAGACACTTTGAAAGTCCTGAAAGACTAATTTGCATTGTCCACTGCCTGCAGTAGTAATTGTTTGGTACATAGACATTCTGGTCTTTTCTCGTTTCAAAACTCATTATTTACATCACAAGAAACTAGATTTTAATTGTACATTTACGCCATGTCCTGCAGCCCTACTCAGTGGACTGGCTTCACTATGGGTGTGTCACGTCATCTTATGACACAAGGTTTGTTTGGTATATGTCATTGGTTACATATAATTGATATATCCATCACATAACCTGTGGCCTGGCTAGCAAAAACTCTGTCAAGCCATCACAAAATGGATGCTGAACATGTGGTGGGTTCGTACATTCCGTCGTATATTTTGTTGAAATTCTAGCCCCAAAAGTGTTTCTTTATAATAAAGACATAAGGCAGAGTTTTTAAAGTGACAAATGTATGCAGTAATGTTTGATTTATGAGACATCATGCAGCAGTGGTATATATATAGCCATGGTAAATTTTGGTGGCAAAGGCAAAGCTTGACGGTGTCACGCACAACGTTTTTTTGTGACGTACACAAACCATGATGTACTAGATATATCACTTGGTCATTTGTAGGTTTGTGTGTGCTGAGTCCAGATGGCACTGCCCACTGCCAGTGTTCTCCTGGCTGGACCGGGGTCACTTGTCAACTCCTGGACAACCTGTGCATCTATGATCCTTGTCCTAATGGCACGATCTGTGTAGACCTGAGCACCCCGGACCGACCAGCCGTGTTCAAGTGCACTTGTCCCGATGGATTCACAGGTGAGTGGCAGGCTGGAGGTTGTTATGTAGAAAAATGGATTGTGTCTGTGATGGAGTCATCTAGTCTGTGTCTGTGTTTAGACTGTGTACGTTATCTAGACTGTGTCTAGGCATCCTGTGTTGTCTAGACTGTGTCAGTGTTGTCTACACTATGGCTGTGTTGTCTAGACTGTGTCTATGATGTATATATTGTGTTGTCCAGACTGTGTCTGTGTTGTCTAGACTGTGTCTGTGTTTTCTAGCCTGTGTCTCTGTCTGTCTAGTCTGACTGTTTTCTAGACAGTGTCTGTGTTGTCTACCCTTTGTTTGTGATGTCTAGTCTGTGTCTGCCTGTGATGTCTAAATTGTGTGTCTGTGTTGTCTAAACCATGTCTGTGTTGTTTAGACTGTCATGTCTAGACTTTTTGTGTTGTCTAGACTGTGTCTGTGTTGTCTTGACTGTGTATGTGTTGTCTAGACTGTGTCTGTGTTGTCTAGACTATGTAAGAGTTGTCTAGACTGTGTGTGTTGTCTAGACTGCCAGTGTTGTCTAGACAGTGTCTGTGTTGTCAAGACTATGTATTTGTTGTCTAGACTGTCGGTGTTGTCTAGACTGTGTCTGTGTTGTCTAGGTGCTGACTGCAGTGAGGAGATAGATGAGTGTGCGTCAGAGCCCTGTCAGAACGGAGGCAACTGCACCGAGCTCACAGCTGCCTTCAACTGCTCATGTCCACTCGGTGGGTACCAGTTTAGTTATGCGTCTCTGTACCTACAGGTACATCACAAACAGAAGATTATGTATTGTTTTCTTTTTGTAACTTATCCTTAGCCACTGAAGTTGAGATAAGAAACAGTTATACTCATGTGAAATATGCTAACAAATAATGACCGAATCTTGTTTCTGTGATATTATTTTTCAAGGAACCCTAAAATCTCATGTATGTCAGTTTTGTGAGAGATGACACTGAGCCATGTGTGTGGCTGTGGACACTGACAAAATAGGTGCTGCCCCATCAACAAAGCATCCTTGAGTCAAACAAATCTCGTCTCTTGCTAGGTTACCACGGCGACCAGTGTGAGGTAAACGTGGATGCTTGCGAGATGTTTGGGAATGACACGGTCTGTCTGAATGGAGCGACGTGTCTCGACTCGGACATTGCACTCGAATTCTCATGTCTCTGTCTCGCTGGATTCACAGGTAACTTCATTCCCTTCATGTGCTATCTTGTTGGGTCTGTTAATGTTATATATGTTTATATAAACATAATCTGGTCATTTCTTTTTAAGGGGAGGCTCGGGTCGAAATTTGCGGATTTTTGAAAATAAAATGAGTTTTGAGTTATTGACATTTCTATGTATAAAAATTATTCAACTTCCCATTCATATACGTTATACTACCGAAATACACCTGTTTATGTCACAAAACATGCATTTTGTATGATGCCTATCATTGCTAAGTCTTTGTTTTTGTCAAACGAAGCGTGAATAATGGAACATTATGCAATTTTTCGCGATTTATTGCGTCGCGAAAAATACTGCCATTCCATCATGGCGCATATCACGGGAAAGCCCTGTTTTCGCTCTGCATGATTATATAAACTATTTTAAGATGGCACCGCTGCTGCCTGAATAATCCAGCCTATAAACGACCGCCTCTCTTGTCGCTTCGGGAACAAAGGAATGGGTAAACCTACAACGATTGGTCAGGCTCATCACGTGATGACGGAATCCTCTGATTCCGTCAAGTCAAATGTTCTGATTGGTTGTAATGCGTCCAACCTATGACGTCAGCTTGTAATACAGCTACATTTGATAGGATCGACAGTTTATTCTCCTCGTTTCTTTAGCTTTCTAAAATTACATTATGCCGTTTGGTCGAAAGTTTCCGTGCCGCGAAGCTTCGCAATATTGCGCAGCTGCTGTTAGCACGTGAAAGAAAGACTATGCAAGTGGAATTTGTTGTTGAATATGTGACGACGACGTCTTCGGGTCCGATCACGATGCCAGGCCCAGGGCAGTGACTGTGTCAATAGCACCCAGAGTAAGTACAATTTCTGTGTTTTATATGTTCTCGATAACACCGACAGTGTAAATAACACATATATATTCATGTTGTCTCCATAGTTAGTCTTTGAACCCTGTATCAAGAAATTATTGGACGTTTGCCTATAATTTTATATTCGTGGTCTTGTTGATGTTCAGCCGTCCAGCCTCCAGGGCAGGGGTTATCCAGGCACGCCAGAACCAGTATAGTTGACATAAAATAATAGTGATAACTATATACATGCTCAGATTATGTTGTTTTAGGGATGACAGTTATACTTTATTCAATGGAATTATGGTTTATATTAGTACAACTTGCCTTGGTATGTCCCTTTATGACATACAGTTACACTGTATATCATTCAGTACTAACAAAATAAACAAAAGGCGCAACAAACTACAGTCACAGACCTATAATACTGGGGAGGGGCTTTTATTGTTAGTAATACTTGTGTTCATGAAATACATTGGTATTGTGTACTTGTTTCTTAGGGTCAACTTGGCTGTCAGTGTCACCCAATCCGTCTCGGACTGTCTGCGACTGAGCAGAAGTTTGGCTACATGGATCTTCTGGATGAGATGGGGGTCTCACACTTCCCGGATGAAGATGAAGGAGATACTGGTGCAGATCTGTCGACTGTACTTGTACGCTGCGCCATGTTGCTGTCGCGAACCTGCCGTGCTCTTTCTCTTCTTCAGTGAACTTTATTTAGGTTACAGTGAACTTTATCTGAGCTCCAGTGAACTTTATTTGTGCTCCAGTGAACTTTATTTGAGCTCCAGTGAACTTTATCTGTGCTCCTGTGAATTTTATCTGTATAAATGTTGGAATGGTGTGCTATTTTACAAATGCGGTTTCCTGTTCTGTAATGTTTTTGCTACATTCTTTTGTTTGACATATTATTATGCTGTTCAAATCATTTTTAACAATGCCATTTGATAGATTATACATTGAGTAACATGTGTACAAAGTTTCAATCACTTAGGTTGCTTTTCAGATGTTGACATGTGTGTTCAAGTGTAACTAAACTTTGAACGCGATTTTCTCAGAAACATGATTTCACTCACACCAGCTGTCTTCTTGTTTATTTATCTGAGTAACCGCTTGACAGATTTGCTTGAAACTTGCTACATTGTATATTGACAGTATGTCCCTGGTAGCCAGCAAGATACTTTTTCAAAAGCAAGGCACGTTTTTTAATAAAAATAAAGATACAAAATGTAGCTAGCTGGTTACACTTAGGGTTATATGGAGTAACTACACACCAAATTTGAGTAATGTAAGTCCAGTAGTTACCAATATATTTCAATGCATGCATTCAATCCAAGATGGCTGCCGTACCGTGGGAAAATCCCCCCGTAAAAAAAATAACACGTTTAGACCCAAGCCTCCCCTTAACAAACATAGTTGATGCAAAATTAGATAACTATATATATGTCATTATTTAAGACAATCTCATAGGAAAATTAATATGTTGATAAATCTCAATAATAATCTAATGGCAGTTGTAGTAGCCCAAATTATTTGGTGCAGCTTGCTGCCTTGTCCAGTTACTTGCACTACTCCGCCACCACATTGTACGATTACTTGTGTTACTCCGCCACCGCCTTGTTTAAGTCCAGCGGCATGCAATTATTAGTGGTATCATTTGCTATGTAGGAAGTGCTTAAAATTCCCCAAAGTGCAACAGTTGAGTAAAACTAAGAATATTTCAACATGCATGGTGTTATGTGATAGAGAGAAAAGAAGCACTTAATCTATATTCTGTTTGACATTCTCAGGTCAACTTTGTGAGATGTACGTTGACCTATGTGAATTGAAGCCATGTGCAGATGGCGCTACTTGTGTGGTTGATGTCAGTGGCGCCACCTGTGTGTGTGTCGAGGGATACACAGGAACTCTCTGCAATGAAACCATCGATTACTGCCTGTCAAGTCCCTGTCTCAACGCTGGTAAATAAGTCGCAGTCTGACTGACACAAACACTATCATTTTTATTCATGTAATTCACTCATGCAAATTTTTTTATGGTTTCTGTCTTAGTATCAAATTGATCGTATAAATTACTCTATGAATAATATAATATTGTTATAATAATTATTTATTCACTCAAATACATGTTTTATCAATGCAGAGAACTAATTGAGAAACCATAATCACGACTTATCTTTTTTTCAAGTAATGTGATATAGTTGCATGTTTTGACATTTTTGTCAATTCTCTTTGTGTTGTCCCAAACATAGTGAACGATTTGATATAAACTGGACAGAATGGACAGTGGTCAATCATATGTCTTGTTGCTTCACAGGGGCGTGTGAACCTTTCCTCGGTGGATACAGGTGTAACTGCACCAAGGGTTTCTATGGTGATGTGTGTCAACAGTTAGCTAGCAGTTGTGCTGAAGTGCCACATCTGTGTCAGCATGGAGGTAAGTCACGTTCCCTGAACGTCGCCTGTCATCACCGAGGCCTACTGCAGTTGTGAAAAGTCACCATCAAATACGATTACTTTAAAGAGTCATGCCTATCAAACTTGGTCAGCAGTGTATAACTTTTGTCATTAAATGATTAAATGACATCATTAAATGATTGTGTTCAGGAAAGTTTATAGTACACTGGTAGGCATATGATATTCATATTGCTATATCACTCAAACAGAATAACATGTCAATATTTTTGTTTATATTAAAAATATGAATAATACAAATTATAACATATACAATTTGTACAGCACCATATATTGCCTAGTGCCCTTTGATGCTTTATATTGTACAATTATTTGAAGTAGATATATATTTAATTACAAGAAATAAGTTTGTAATTAAAATATAAAGTATTGAAATTCTGAAATGTAGATGATGTCTCGGTGCTTACTAATGTACCTGAATGAATTTTATTCTAGCGGAATTGTTTAGTACATTCCTGAATATTTATAACTTCTGGTTTGTTATGTTGTTTTAATAGACAGTATTATTTTCATCTCCAAATATTTTGGCCATGTCTCGTGACTTTCTTTAGCAGACTAGCTTCACTGTGTGCATGATAAAGACTGCTGTCATACAACGCAAGCTCTATAGTGTGGTATGTTTGATATACTGGAATGGTTCGGACCATAAAGTACATTTCGAAGGAAAACCATAAAGTACATTTCATCGAACGGAGGAAAACCCAATAGATCAGGAGTGAAAGTATTGATTTAATTTTTTTTATAAACAGTAAAGAACTTACTATACCGGTTTGAATAATGCAATTTGGAATTATAATCTAGAAACTTCTTTTGATGTATGTTTTGGATTGACTGGCATATCATTTTAAATGTAGGTACGCAACTTTGATGTTTAATTTTTAAAGCAGATCAATTCAACCACCCGTAACTTTGCAACACGTTGACTTACATAGATGCTGCTGGTATCACGGGAAAACTGAAATGTTACCCTAGTATACGACGCTCATGAGTACATATCACCAAAGTGTGGCCATTTGTAGGTCTGTGTGTGCAGAGTCCAGATGGCACTGCCCACTGCCAGTGTTCTCCTGGCTGGACTGGTGTCATCTGTCACATCCTTGACAACCTGTGCATCTATGATCCTTGTCCTAATGGCACGATCTGTGTTGATCTGAGCACCATGGACAGACCAGCTGTGTTCAAGTGCACTTGTCCCGATGGCTTCACAGGTGAGTCAGGCTCTGTGGTGCCTAAGCTCTCTCTCTGTAATATCTATACCCTGTCTATGTGAGGTCTGGACTCTGTCTGTTTGACTATGGTATCTAGACTGTTGTCTATGCATTATCTGGATGGTATCTAGACTGTATGGTGTGTAGTATCTGTCAGTCTGGTATCTAGTCTAGTGCCAATGGTCTGTCTGGGTGGTGTCTGTCTGGTTGATATCTAGACTCTGTCTGGGTAGTGTATAGATTGTCTGGTTGATATCAAGACTATCTGGGCAGTATATAGACTGTATAGTCGATATCTAGACTATGTCTTGGTGGTGTCTAGACTCTGGGTGGTATCTAGACTGGGTGGTGTCGAGACTCTGGGTGGTGTCGAGACTCTGGGTGGTGACTAGACTCTGGATGGTGTGTAGACTGTCTGGGTGGTGTCTAGATTCTGTCTGGGTGGTGTCTAGACTCTGGGTGGTGTCCAGATTCTGCAGACCTGCCTACCATTCCGGATTGTCCGGAATCATTCCGGAAATACACCTCAAATTACGGTATTACGGCGAGGGATGAAAATATTACGGATTCTTTCTTTGTCACAATGATTGTCAATCACTTCCGTGCTCCTCAAATTTAGCTTCACTTTATTCAACAGGTGGCAGCATATATATGCTGCTTGTTGTGACATGGTTTTTAATTCGCTGCTTCTGGTCGTAATCTGACTAATAGGAAACAACGTTACGACAAATTCACATTTCCGAGCTCATGGCGCTCAAACAAGACGAAGACACGACTCACGCGGTACGAAATGATGGCGGGGATCGAAACGGCACCACTACTAGCCAAGAAGAAACGTGTGCTGCAAACGTTTATAACAGCATGCACGCAGACATGGCCCGTATTGTCACGTTTAAAGAAGGGGGTCTGCTTTACATACTGCCGGATACGTGAAAATAATGTTCCTAGTTCACATGAGATGGTCAGTGGTGGCCAGGATAATTGCAGGTACTGACTACATTGTTAGCCTAGTACTAGTGACAGAGTAGTGGGTGTTGTACTTGTAGTGTTATGCCAACTGACTGTACTGAGACCAAGTTAGTGTATTTATTGAGTTTAGTCTATCATTTACAGCCTATAATACAGGGATAGGCTTATATATTAGAGTTGAGTAGACTAGACGATGTCGATGACCAGCGTAATGACGTAATGGTTTTGCCGTCCCCCGGCATGACTTTGTGTTTCTGTTTGTCTTTGATCTAGTCAAGCTACTATACTGTGTTGTCTATAGCCTGGCCATAGGTATACCGGCTACTAATATTAATCCTAATGTCACAACAAATAGACAATGACATGACGCATTGTTATAATTTGTAAAGTTTTTGTAGTCAACATGCTGTTTTTTAAATTTACATAAAATCAGAATTACAATGTGTATAGATTCATTTACATTACAGTTAAGCTTCTTCACGTTTGATTTCCATCAATGCTGGTCATGAACTTGTTAACTTGTTAACTGAACGCTTCAAAACAATTATGTTTTGGGTGCAACTATCATCATAGTAACAGTATTAAAGTATTACTGACAGTGGTGTTCTTTTCGTGACAATATCTGACACGGTTCTGAACTATTACTGACAGCAGGCCTATATTCTTGAAAATCAGTGTAAATGGGAAGATGGATTACTGACAGGAAGTTTTTGGGGTAGGCAGGTCTGGATTCTGTCTGGGTGGTGTCTAGACTCTGGGTGGTGTCTAAAGTCTGGGTGGTGTCTAGACTCTGGATGGTGTCTAGACTGTCTGGGTGGTGTCTAGATTCTGTCGGGGTGGTGTCTAGACTGTCTCTGTAATGGCACCCATGCACTGCCATCGAAGATGAAAGGTTTTTGATGTCGTCTTCTGTGGATAATGAACACCAACGATCTGATGCAAATGGCGGCAATGGCACGAATCCAGCCTTTTCAACTCCATCTGAGTCAGACCCCCCGGTGTTGTAGGTCCGCACAAGCAAAACGAATGATGGGTAGAGGTGGAACTATAATGTCAAACCTGGTTCTGCCTGAACCAAGCTGTCCACATATTACAAAATGGTACAATTGTGGGCAGCTTTCGGCGTGCAACATCCTCTGCATTTCCTAGTAGCCAACCTAACTTCTTTATCATCCACCATATTCTTTGGATATCTGGCCTGTATGTGTCAGGATAAGTACGTGTTAGTTTTTGATTAATTGATGGTGAGGAACCACTCTGCCAGGCTGCATGAGACAATTGTGTCTGTGTTGTCTAAATTATGTCTGTGATGTCTAGACTGTGTCTGTTGTCAAAAACAAAACCAGTCTGTTTTCTATACAGTGTGTTTTCTAAACTGTATCTGTGATCTAGACTGTAGCTGTGATGTCTAGAATAATGTATGTTGGCTAGACTGTCTGTTATGGCTAGATTGTGTGTGTGTGTTGTCTAGACTGTCTACTCTGTGTGTTGCTTACACTGTGTCTGTGTTGTCTAGACTGTGTCTGGTGACTGCACTCTGTCTGAGTTTACTGGACTGTATCTGTGTTAATTTATCTAGACTGTGTGTGTCTTCTAGTCCATGTTTGTGTTGACGAGTAAGTAAGTAAGTAAGTAAGTAAGTAAGTAAGTAAGTAAATTTATTTCCTCATCCAGATAATATACAACACAATTCAAGAGCAATGTAACACAGATGAGGTGGCTACCAGAGAAGTATAACTTATCGAGCTGGTAGCCAATTAAATCAAACTCATATAGGTTACTCCCACATACATAATATTACGTATATAAATGTTGCATTCAATTGCAATAGCTTCAGGTTTACGACTTTTGTAAATTAAAGCTAGAGATGTTGTACCAATATAAGAACAAATTCACAAGCGAATTTCTTACAATATGTAATTAGATTTAAACTTTAGTTAATGCCAATTATAAAGCTCCTGGCTTTATGCTTATAGTATATGTGGATGTGTTATCTAGACTATGTTCTATACTGTATGTTGTCCAATCTGTGTCTGTGTTGTCTAGACTGTGTCTGTGCTGTCCAGTCTTTGTCTGTGTTTTCTAGTCTGTGTCTGTGTTGTGTAGTCTGTGTGTTTTGTCTAGTCTGTGTTGTCTAGACCATGTCTGTATTGTCTAGACTGTGTCTGTGTTGTCTTGACTGTGTGTGTTGTCTAGACTGTGTCTGGTGACTGCACTCTGTATGTGTTTTTTGGACTCTGTCTGTGTTGTCTAGACTGTGTCTGTGGTATTTAGACTGTCTTTGTTGTCTAGACAGTGTATGTGTTGTCTAGACTGTGTCTGTATTGTCTGCTTTCTCTCAGTGACATCTAGACAGTGTTTGTGTTGTATAGACTGTGTCTGTGTTGTCTAGACTGTGTCTGTGTTGTCTAGGTGCTGACTGCAGTGAGGAGATAGATGAGTGTGCGTCAGAGCCCTGTCAGAACGGAGGCAACTGCACCGAGCTCACAGCTGCCTTCAACTGCTCATGTCCACTCGGTATGTAGCACTATGTTGTTTTGTTGTTATTAAGAGTATCCCAGTCGTGACAGCAAGCTTATGTGATCTGCTTCATCGTATGCCCATTTACACAGTTTCTTATAGTTGTTTGGCTAGTATCTGTCAATCTTCATTCAGTTTTTTCTTTAATCTTAATCAGCCTCTTGAGGTTAGCCTTCATCTGTTTTATATGCATTTTCTTGTATATATTACAAACAGAACCCCACATTTTAGTCTTTTGTGTGCTTCGTTTTTTATGTGATATTATTTGCCTTATTAACCTTAAATCTCCTGTTTGTCAGTCCTGTGAGAGATGTCATGCTGTGTGTTGGACACTATTGACAGTGACAAAACTAGTGATGCCCACTGATCAACAAAACACTACATTTAGAATTGTATGTGTAATGAGTCTCTTGTCTTGCTAGGTTACCATGGCAACCTGTGTGAGGTAAACGTGGATGCGTGCGAGATGTTTGGGAATGACACAGTCTGTCTGAATGGAGCGACATGTCTCGACTCAGAAGTCGCACTCAAATTCTCCTGTCTCTGTCTCGCTGGATTCACAGGTGAGTGACTTCATTCCCTTCAATTCCACTCTCTTGTAGGATTAGACAAGGGCATTCAGAGGCAGTTTCGTCTAGGGTCAGACATTGATATTTTACGTGTGTAGGATATGTAGGAGGCTGAGGCCAGATGAACGTAATTTCATCTGATATCGGACATCAATGTTCTGAGATGATGCCTTACTGTTTATCAAACATAATCTGGTTGATTATTTGTGAAGAAAACAAGAAAAGCAATTATTTCACAGCAACTCCTGGGTAATGATTATGACATTTTGACAACTCCTTGAGCATGGGCATGCACACTTGCTGTTACTGGAATTTGTTTATGTTGGCAGGTGACAACTGCAGTGTTGACATTGATGAGTGTGCATCATTGCCGTGTCAACATAACAGTACATGTGTTAACACGGCTGGCGGCTACCTGTGTAACTGCAGTGGAGGATACTTGGGCCCCAACTGTGCCTACGAGGACTACTGCCTCAACCAGGTATTCTGGCATCAGTAAGGTGGTGGCATAGGTTCTTAACAGAAATCTAACAGGTTGATTCCGTAGACATTCAGTGGTTCATATTGGGAAAAGCAGAAGTACAGTTATGGTTAACTAAATTTATATAAATGTATAGAAGTATGCACTGAGGCAAGCATGCACCCATATGCATGTATGCACTCATGCACACACGCACACACGGATGCATGCATGAACAAATGCACGCACGCACGCACACGGATGCAGACAAATTCACTCATCTAATTGATTATTTAATGTGTTCAGATTTTGGTATTTCTACATCTTGCTACCATAGGGCATACTGTTTTTACTACTTCAGAATTTGCTATACCATTAAGTTGTTTTAGAATTATCAGCAATGGCTGTATTATCCAGCTTTTAGGTAATTTGAGATTTGGTATTTCAAAGTTAGTAAACATACATTATAGAATTTTTACGAAACATTACAAGGCTTAGTTTGTTCTAAAAGTCTGATCAACACCAATCAAAATTAGTCAAACTGCCGGAGTTGATCACATAATTATCTGATTTAAAGGGAAATATAAGGGAACTTTTTGGTGTTAAAAACCTAAAGAGTTAATGCAAACTAACTATTTCCAACTGTAATCATATTTTTAACGTCAGTGGTTTACTGGTAATATTATCTAAAAGTGGAAAATTCTAATGAAATCTTCGATAACACGAAGGCAGCCATCTTACCAAAAGCAACCAATAAACGAGCAGCATTATTTTTATCACGGTGATCCCATGACGAAGGCAATGCTGTCATTTTTGACTGGACCTGGTGCAGTTGTCACACATGTTACGGCGTACGCTTCGTTGGACTTTGTTGTGGTTGGTTTGGAGTAAAAACATGATTTTGCAATATGCCCTGCTGTTCGGCATACGGGTGTAACAATACGTATGTGAAAAACAAAGAGCTGTCTTGGTTCCATTTCCCGTTGGATATACCAGAACTAAAGAAGTGGATTCATAACTGCGGACGGGCTGGCTGGAAGCCCTCGAAGTACAGTTCTCTGTGTTCGGCACATTTCGAAGAAACGTGTTTCGAAGTGGATATGTTTCATCAATTGATGGGACAAGACCCGTCGAAACGTCGGCGATGTCGGGTTTTGAAGATCGGAGCAGTACCGACAATATTTAGTTTCAGACAACAGGCACAGCCGTCGAAATGCCGCACACTCTCGGTCGAGCGCGCTACCAAGTCAGATCGCAAGAAGGTTAGTATTGAGTATTCAGTACCTAAATGATAATCTTGTACCATATGACACTACAGAGTCTGACGTTATATACGTAATTATATTGTTTATAAACGTCCAACATAGCTAACATTCTAGAAGGTAAATGATGCATAATCGTGACAGAGTTAGTCTCTGAGGAATGCATGTCTTCCACCAGGAATTTGACAGTTATTATTATTATTTTTACTTGGTCTTACTTTGACTGGTATCACGGCCGCGTGAACAAAGGCATAGATATGCTGGAAATGATCTAGAACTACATGACACACTGAAGTAGTAGAAGAAAGCCGACGACTAGCAAAAAGTTTACGGCAATCAATTCGCGTGAGCGATAATATAGCACTTTGATTAACGTCACCGGGCAGAAAATACTGGATTTGTCGCTGTGACCTCTTCAGAAGTTCAGAAAGTTTTGTAATAACATTTCAAGGCAGAATGTGTTTGTGTGTTAAATACATTCTGTTGTAAATACATTCTGTTGAACATTTGTATTATAAAAATCACTGACTGATGACCATTCCCATTTGACAGTGTGAATGCCATTGGCATTGCCATTGGTATTGATAAGGGTTCCAACACCAAGATTGCTAAATTATGTATGTATGAGTATAAATCAAATAATCACCAAATGACTGAATGACTACGAAGGGTACAGTCTTCTTTGTTCAAATAACTAACTACCCATCAATCAGCAGCAGGGCAATGCTTGATAATCAGATCCCATTACATAACAGTGACAATGTTTTTATTTCATTTAAAGTGAATGACAATTCTACCGGTATATTTGGAGTGATAGTTAACAATTTAATAACTTTAAATTGTTTTACAAACTTCCGTAGGCTCCAGATGCACATGTGTCTTGTTATAGTTAGAGGAAAGAAAGTAACGGACACAGTGTAACAGTATAAAAAGTAACACTATTTTATATATTATAAAAGTATATTTGTTTTGAAATAAAGTGTGTGAGGTAAATCTTTGAATTTTTTATTTGGTGTCTGAGTTGTCTCATAATTTATTTAAATGCCAGTGAATAAGTGTCACTTTTATTATGTTGAAATTCAATCAATATATATACATTAAAATGTGTTATGTTTTGTATTCGCAAATTCACCACCTGTTTCTAATTTTAACAAATCATTAAAACGAATTACTTTTAAAGCCTAATCTGCAATACAGGTAATTAGCTCATCCATCACTTGAGATGCAACAAAGATCAAACCCTTCAAACCCACTTCTCCATAAACTATTTGGTAGGCAGGTACCAATTGCAATTACCAGTCAGGTTTTAGGCTGGTAATAAAACTGGTGTAAATAGAGAATTTAGGGACTGAAAGAGCAGATAAGAGAAATGATGAACAAAGGAAACCAACCTGGGTTATGTAAAGGGGCAGTACAGAAGGGTTTTTCACCCATGTGTTGTCAGGTGATAAACCCTTTGTGTATGTACTGGGACTGTTACCATTTATAAATGTAAATTTCTATAAGAAATCATTGTAAATGCAGTAAACCTCGCCTAAGTCGGATTCACCTAAGTCGGATCTTCGCTCAACTCGGACAGAATTCCGAGGAACGGTTGATTTGTAATGAATTTCCCATAAACAAATCTTTGTGAAAGTCGGATCTTTGCCTAACTCGGAATAACTGAGTCGGTCCATTTGATCCGAGATAATGTGTTTTTCCTCGCCTAAGTCGAATCGCAGTATTCAACAAAATCACTTGGTAAGCTATAACCTTAGAGATCCGTGCCAAAATTAAGCATAAAACTGTTTTAATACTGTATGATGTTGTATGTTGCTTGTGGACATCAACATTTATAGAGTTACCACGTTATTTACAGTTACCTAAGGGCTTTTAGAGGGTTGCCTTTGGCGCTGGGATATGTCATCTTCGGCTAAGTCAGATTTTTGCGCAACTCGGATTAAATCACTTGGTTCGATTGAATCCAACTTAGGCGAGGTTTACTGTAATTTGTTTTGATCAGTTCATTCACTTCCAATTCAATCTGTTTTGATTTTTTATTCAAATGTATGTGTATGTTTTATCAGTTCAATTCAAAATCAAATAAGAATTGATAGTATGTCTGCGACAAACTATCCTTTTCACATAAGACGGGTTTAGTGTCTGCTGGCAGACTATTGAACCTAAACTCCCATTGGTGTGAAAAATATCACAATATTATTTTTGTACTGGTTTTACAATTTGAACTTATACTTATCTGTCAACCAAGCAGCAGTGTAGCAGTGTAGCAGTAGCAGTATGGTTTAATTGGTTGTCAGAAAACTACATAAAAAAGTAACAAGAATTAAAGTAACACAAAAGTAACATTATTGATATTATGATTTTATTTATTCATTATAAAAAACTACAAATTGAATAAGGCAATATATATTAACATTTGAAATATTGATTGTTTTATTTAATTTTTAAACTCAACGTAATTATAAATTGAAGTTCTAAATGTCAAATTGCTGTAGCCCAAAAATTACTGGAGTTGAGAGGCTCCTATTTTGGTTTCATGTTCATCTTCTCAAGGGATATCACCAAATTGATTATTCAAAAACTGAAGAGTTGAGTGCAACCAATTTCAGAATTATTGGTTACCTTCACATAGAATGACCCACTATATGACCATAGTATTAATGATAACAAACACTCCATAATTAATCCAGACATGATCTTTATTCAGTATCTGTCTCTATTGCAGACCACTACACAACCATTGCCCACTCGCATTCCGCTGTCCCCAGGGCCTACTACATCTAGCAAGTCTACTGCACATCACATCAAGTCGGTATGTACTGCATTATTCACATGGAAACTCATTGATTTCTCACTTGAAAAAAAATAATTCTACATTATCTTTTTTTTGTAATGTGATAATTGAGCAAATGCTTTACCGTAATAGTGCACAAACACAATGTCATGTTTTACAGATTCCACGAAAGAGGGTTGCTCCTACTTCCACCATTACACCACGACATGTTCTGCCAGCTCTTCCCCACCTGACAAATTACTGCCACACTGGACAACTTGAAGTATTTCACAGTTACCTGCTCAAGTACTGCTCCAAAAGACAGCACTTCTTCTATGAAGGTAGGACAGAAGTAATACATTGCAATAGGTATTTAGTTGTAAAAAATCCACCTCAGTCATTCTAATAATAGCACCACTAACGTATCGTGGCATGGTAACATAGTGGTTAGATCATCAGAATCTTTTAAGTCTCTGCCATTTCAAAGCTTGTGGAGTTTTGCTCACTCCACATTGCTCCAGGTCACTCGAATAAATAAATGAGTACCTGACAGTGATACTATTTTCGTAGTATATGCTGTGTGGAGCTGAATACTTCCCAGAGGAGGATGGTGGTTGAATGGACACAACTGTCAGGTGTTAACTGTGTCACAGAGATGGCGTGAATACTTCACAACTGTATTCACTGATTTTAGTGTGATAAATTCTCCATGTAATAGTAACGATAACAAAATACAGTCACTGTATATACCATATATAAGATACATGACAAAAACGAGTGATGATAAATGCAACTGTGGAGGAGTGTCATAATGGGATGCCTTGTTTGTATATTATTTTTTCAATGTCTGATTATGAAAACTTGGCCATTGGTAAATGGCGTTTCAAAGTTAACTGAAAGCCGACCAGTCGTAAGGAAAGTAATTCACAGCAACTTACTAACAAGATATAGATGCTGATGGGTCTGTTGCTTTTTGTTGGTAAGAATTTTATTACAATACTGTATGTCCTGTTTATTATAGGGACGAAAGCACGGCTCATACTGTCTGCTCTGGTATGGAAGTTCTGGCCAAGCCCTAGCGCAGACAACCCTGTTAACGTTGCGGATGTCTGGTCAAGAAGGCGCAAGCAGTGGGTGCTGCGAACGACAAAACACAGCAGCAGATTTACCTGCAAACCCAAATGTCCATGGAAAGAGTGAATGATATCTTTGTGAGAAATCTGAAACAGCCAGGAATCACTGTCTCAACTGGAATTGCAGATGTGCCCAAGCCAATGAAACATGATCTGCTGGCATCAAGAGACAGTCGATTTGTAAATAAATAGTCAATCCAACTGACAATTGACAAGGACGTTTCAAGGGACTGGCTGTTTTGTTTGCATTTCCACCTACAGCCATAGTTTTGTATAAGGTGACAAATGCATCCTCTAGTTTAGTCTAGTTCAGTCCTCCAGTGCCAAGTGGAATCCCTCATGTTGTGTCCCATCGAGTGCAGGGAAGTGTAATCGTATTTGATGGCTGGCACACGCTGGTATAACTCTCCGTACCTTTCGGTCCAGCCTGCCATGGATCCACCAGATGAACTGTCTATATGCAGCCCACCTCAGACCTGAAATAAAATAAGGCGCAAATAAATTTACTAACATTGTCAGCAGGTGATGTATGAAAATAGGTTTGAGGTAGTTCATTTCCTTTTCAAATTGGTATATATCAACAAGCAGTGTTTTTATGAAATCATTTGAACCTTTCTTCAATTCTCGCATAGGCATGCAACTAAACAATTTCTAGAATGATCCTATGTTGTTTACTATTAAACATTAAAAAATGTTGGCAGATTTCTACTAACTGCCTAGTATATACAGTTTATGAAACTTCATACATATTATATGTTTATACATTTTAAAATTGCTGTTGCTTTGTTTGATGTTCTGGTTACTGTAGTATTATCGTCATTGTTGATATATGTCAATAAATATTTAACAACACATTTCACTGCTGTTATAACATGAATATATACTTACTTGTTTGTTGGCGGGTCTAGTTGCCAGTTATCTAACCGAATGTGATTCATAGCAACTACTACATTTCCTTGGTCATTCGTAACGCATCGTAGTCCACCTGCAACAAAGAACGAAGCGTTTAAATGAAAGTGTTACATGAATGATAAACAAACAGGGATTGTTATTACTACAGTGGAACCTCGCTATATGGTGACCTTGGTAATACAGCCTTGGTATAGTATAGGATATAAGTACTACCACTGGTAAGATAACTTTTATTCAGTGCCAAGGGTGACCTTAAAAGTGAAGTTCCACTGTTCCATTCTGAATGAAGCCAATGTCACAAGCGGCATGGATTTGGATTGTCTTTCTGTATTTATACAAGAATTATGCCCCCTCTATAAAATTAAATTCAAGCCTATTAAAAGAACAATTAATACTGCCACACATTGTTCTCATACAGTGATACACATGCGTAGTCGTTACTGTAAATTTAATAATGGGGACACAACAGTTAACCTGTTTGTTTTCTATCATAGCCGTGGACAATTTTGAATTCGGTTCCTGGAACCGTTTTTAAAACGGCGAAGGTATAACCTTAGGTAATATTCCCATAAAATGTAAAACTGAACACTCGGACACCGAGCCCACGGCACTGTCATGAGAACTGAGGACTCGTCGAATCGAGGTGCCACCAACCGAGCGATCGACTCACTCAGTTCATACGTTTTTTTAAATTATTACCCAGCCCGGACCTCATAATGATCAGATATTTATACTAGACACATAAATAATTACCTTCATCGACATGCTCTGCGTGCTGACGAGTCGCAGCCGTTTTCTGACAGCAGACACTCCTTTCTGAACCAAAAAATAAACTTGACACTTTCCACAGCGACACCAGTCGCCAGTCAGTTACGTCTCGGCTTGTTAGTCGCCTCTGCATTTCTACTTCCCACGCGTCTTCGTTATCATGCTTACGGTCACCAGAATGCTCTGGTCTATCTTGCAATACTGGCCCATGTCTTTGCGGTTGAGACCGATGTCCAGCTACTTCTTAATCTATTTCATCAGACGAAGAATCAGAACCCCAACGACACGCCATCTTGTCTAAACTCAATGGGTAACATTGCACAGCGCCACCGGACGTTTTTTTGAAACACTAGTACACACAAAATCCAGAAAGGTACACAGCATAGCTTACGTCATTTTCTGTTCAAAATGGTGGAATTCATGAAATTCGATACAGGGTATGTTCAAATTTTTTTTTATACTAAACCACTGACGTTAAAAATATGATTATAGTTGGAAATAGTTAGTTTGCATTAACTCTTTTAGGTGCTTAATCCCAAAAAGTTCCCTTATGTTTCCCTTTAATAAACTGTTGTCATGTATTGACTGTTTGTTCAGACATGTGCCAATGGGGGGCGCTGTGAAGTTACCCTCGGAGGGGCGCGTTGTGTTTGCCCTCCGGCCTGGACTGGTGCCAACTGTACGGCGGCTCTCGATGTTTGTCTCAGCAATCCTTGCCTCAGTGGCGCCACCTGTCAGCTAGAGCTGGAATCATACAGGTCTGTGAGACAGTATCAGCATTCAGCCGGTTTTAAATCCATTGCAGTGTAATTGTAATTTCATAAGTCTGTGAGAAATGTTTTTTTCAAAAACAATAACCGAAATGAAATTGACAGATATTTGATAAGGGCGGGATAAACATCAGTAAACATATGTTGGACTCTCAATAAGCCAATGGCTTACTTGTCCACTTACCATGTGGTAAGCTTTGGGGGGCACACTTGTAAAAACTTTACATCTACTGTGCTTCTGATCCAGTGGACTTACCCTCACTAGTGACATTGTTCGATCACATGTTAAGCCACAAAGGATACTACATTTTATTTCATAAGCACAATTGGGTGTCTGTGTTGAACATACACAGCCACACAAACTTGTGTGTTTGTATTAAGAAGTTCTAGTTGTTGTGTCTGTAGGTGTGTAAGTGGTGTTAATGGCATGGGTGTCCACGGGGTGTTGTAGATGTGTATTTGGTGTTAATGACACAGGTGTCCACGGTGTGTTGTAGGTGTGTATGTGGTGTTGGTGACATGGGTGTCCACTGTGTGTTGTAGGTGTGTATGTGGTGTTAATGACATGGGTGTCCACTGTGTGTTGTAGGTGTGTATGTGGTGTTAATGACACGGGTGTCCACTGTGTGTTGTAGGTGTGTATGTGGTGTTAATGACATGAGTGTCCACTCTGTGTTGTAGGTGTGTATGTGGGTGGTGTTAATGACACAAGTGTCTACTGTGTGTTATAGGTGTGTATGTGGTGTTAATGACATGAGTGTCCACTGTGTGTTGTAGGTGTGTATGTGTTGTTAATTACATGAGTGTCTACTGTGTGTTGTAGGTGTGTATGTGTTGTTAATTACATGAGTGTCTACTGTGTGTTGTAGGTGTGTATGTGGTGTTAATGACACAACTGTCTACTGTGTGTTGTAGGTGTGTATGTGGTGTTAATGACACAAGTGTCTACTGTGTGTTGTAGGAGTGTATGTGGTGTTAATGACATGGGTGTCCACAGTGTGTTGTAGGTGTGTATGTGATGTTAATAACATGGCTGTCCACTGTGTGTTGTAGGTGTGTATGTGGTGTTGGTGACATGGGTGTCCACTGTGTGTTGTAGGTGTGTATGTGGTGTTAATGACATGGGTGTCCACTGTGTGTTGTAGGTGTGTATGTGACGTTAATGACACGGGTATCCACTGTGTGTTGTAGGTGTGTATGTTGTGTTAATGACATGAGTGTCCATTGTGTGTTGTAGGTGTGTATGTGGGTGGTGTTAATGACACAAGTGTCTACTGTGTGTTATAGGTGTGTATGTGGTGTTAATGACACAAGTGTCCACTGTGTGTTGTAGGTGTGTATGTGGTGTTAATTACATGAGTGTCCACTGTATGTTGTAGGTGTGTATGTGGTGTTAATGACACAACTGTCTACTGTGTGTTGTAGGTGTGTATGTGGTGTTAATGACACAAGTGTCTACTGTGTGTTGTAGGAGTGTATGTGGTGTTAATGACATGGGTGTCCACAGTGTGTTGTAGGTGTGTATGTGATGTTAATAACATGGCTGTCCACTGTGTGTTGTAGGTGTGTATGTGGTGTTGGTGACATGGGTGTCCACTGTGTGTTGTAGGTGTGTATGTGGTGTTAATGACATGGGTGTCCACTGTGTGTTGTAGGTGTGTATGTGACGTTAATGACACGGGTATCCACTGTGTGTTGTAGGTGTGTATGTTGTGTTAATGACATGAGTGTCCATTGTGTGTTGTAGGTGTGTATGTGGGTGGTGTTAATGACACAAGTGTCTACTGTGTGTTATAGGTGTGTATGTGGTGTTAATGACACAAGTGTCCACTGTGTGTTGTAGGTGTGTATGTGGTGTTAATTACATGAGTGTCCACTGTATGTTGTAGGTGTGTATGTGTTGTTAATTACATGAGTGTCTACTGTGTGTTGTAGGTGTGTATGTGGTGTTAATGACACAACTGTCTACTGTGTGTTGTAGGTGTGTATGTGGTGTTAATGACACAAGTGTCTACTGTGTGTTGTAGGAGTGTATGTGGTGTTAATGACATGGGTGTCCACAGTGTGTTGTAGGTGTGTATGTGATGTTAATAACATGGCTGTCCACTGTGTGTTGTAGGTGTGTATGTGGTGTTGGTGACATGGGTGTCCACTGTGTGTTGTAGGTGTGTATGTGGTGTTAATGACATGGGTGTCCACTGTGTGTTGTAGGTGTGTATGTGACGTTAATGACACGGGTATCCACTGTGTGTTGTAGGTGTGTATGTTGTGTTAATGACATGAGTGTCCATTGTGTGTTGTAGGTGTGTATGTGGGTGGTGTTAATGACACAAGTGTCTACTGTGTGTTATAGGTGTGTATGTGGTGTTAATGACACAAGTGTCCACTGTGTGTTGTAGGTGTGTATGTGGTGTTAATTACATGAGTGTCCACTGTATGTTGTAGGTGTGTATGTGGTGTTAATGACACAACTGTCTACTGTGTGTTGTAGGTGTGTATGTGGTGTTAATGACACAAGTGTCTACTGTGTGTTGTAGGAGTGTATGTGGTGTTAATGACATGGGTGTCCACAGTGTGTTGTAGGTGTGTATGTGATGTTAATAACATGGCTGTCCACTGTGTGTTGTAGGTGTGTATGTGGTGTTGGTGACATGGGTGTCCACTGTGTGTTGTAGGTGTGTATGTGGTGTTAATGACATGGGTGTCCACTGTGTGTTGTAGGTGTGTATGTGACGTTAATGACACGGGTATCCACTGTGTGTTGTAGGTGTGTATGTTGTGTTAATGACATGAGTGTCCATTGTGTGTTGTAGGTGTGTATGTGGGTGGTGTTAATGACACAAGTGTCTACTGTGTGTTATAGGTGTGTATGTGGTGTTAATGACACAAGTGTCCACTGTGTGTTGTAGGTGTGTATGTGGTGTTAATTACATGAGTGTCCACTGTATGTTGTAGGTGTGTATGTGGTGTTAATGACACAACTGTCTACTGTGTGTTGTAGGTGTGTATGTGGTGTTAATGACACAAGTGTCTACTGTGTGTTGTAGGAGTGTATGTGGTGTTAATGACATGGGTGTCCACAGTGTGTTGTAGGTGTGTATGTGATGTTAATAACATGGCTGTCCACTGTGTGTTGTAGGTGTGTATGTGGTGTTGGTGACATGGGTGTCCACTGTGTGTTGTAGGTGTGTATGTGGTGTTAATGACATGGGTGTCCACTGTGTGTTGTAGGTGTGTATGTGACGTTAATGACACGGGTATCCACTGTGTGTTGTAGGTGTGTATGTTGTGTTAATGACATGAGTGTCCATTGTGTGTTGTAGGTGTGTATGTGGGTGGTGTTAATGACACAAGTGTCTACTGTGTGTTATAGGTGTGTATGTGGTGTTAATGACACAAGTGTCCACTGTGTGTTGTAGGTGTGTATGTGGTGTTAATTACATGAGTGTCCACTGTATGTTGTAGGTGTGTATGTGTTGTTAATTACATGAGTGTCTACTGTGTGTTGTAGGTGTGTATGTGGTGTTAATGACATAAGTGTCTACTGTGTGTTGTAGGTGTGTATGTGGTGTTAATGACATGGGTGTCCACTGTTTGTTGTAGGTGTGTATGTGGTGTTAATGACATGGGTGTCCACTGTGTGTTGTAGGTGTGTATGTGGTGTTGGTGACACGGGCGTCCACTGTTTGTTGTAGGTGTGTATGTGATGTTAATGACATGGGTGTCCACTGTGTGTTGTAGGTGTGTATGTGGTGTTGGTGACATGGGCATCCACTGTGTGTTGTAGGTGTGTATGTGGGTTTTTGGTGACACGGGCATCCACTGTGTGTTGTAGGTGTGTATGTGGTGTTGGTGACACGGGTATCCACTGTGTGTTGTAGGTGTGTATGTGGTGTTGGTGACACGGGTATCCACTGTGAGACCAACTTGGATGACTGTGTGTCCAGCCCGTGTGGACGCGGCATGTGTCTTGACCTCCACAACTCCTTCCACTGTCAGTGTCCAAGCGATGGTCGGCTCTACGATGACGTCTGTCACCCTGTTGACCCGTGTCAATCCTCCCCATGTCACCACAATTCCACCTGTGTCGGTGACGCATCAAGTGGCATATTTACCTGTCATTGTGACCAAGCATACGAAGGTGACTTGTGTGACACAGAGGTCAACGAATGCGTGTCATTTAATGTCACGTGTCGAAATGGTGGTGTCTGCGTCGATCTGATTGGTGACTTTGCATGTCGCTGTCACGTGGGATTTGTCGGACGTTTCTGTGAGAACGACACAGTCAACGGATGTGTCGGCAGTCATCTGTGTCAGAACAATGCGACATGTGTTGACACTGTTGACGGCTACATGTGTGAGTGTCAACTTGGCCACATCGGGCCATTCTGCAACAGAACCGTGTCATCCTGTGTTGATGGGCCATGTTTGGGCCATGCCACTTGTCTTGACCATTACAACCCTGCAAATGGGGCAAACTTCTCCTGTATCTGCCCCCTAGGATACTCTGGGGTATTCTGCGACAGTGACATTGATGAGTGTCAGTCTACGCCGTGTCACCATGACGCCACTTGTGTCGATGGACTGAGTCATTTCCTCTGTTTGTGTCAAAAGGGGTTTACAGGGATCAATTGTGACAGTGACATCGATGAATGTCTTAGTGATCCATGTCATCACAATGGATCCTGCGTCGACGGCAGATCATCGTTTACCTGTCTTTGCTCCAGTAACTACACTGGACTCACCTGTCAGGTATGGGGATCATTTTCTCGTTTAGGCGGGTCTGCATGAATTCACAGTCCCAAAATGCATCAAGCATTATACAAAAGGGTGGGGGTTGATAGTCATTAGATATCGCAGGGAAATTAATTGCTACACCTATTATAAAAATCACAAGTACCATACCATGTATTGGTGGGGTGTGGGTGGTTTGGACCAGTACTAAACACATCATTTTTTGGACTTTGTGACAATTTTGAGACTATCCATTAATAGTCATGTTTTAGGTCTTGTGTACATTTTAAATAAAATATAATTGATCTCAGTTGAACCTTCAGATGCATACACAACATTGCTTACTATCACCTTGAAGACAGGTGTGTTATAATAATAATCATAATAAAAATTGTGTTATAGGACTGCATCGAACCATGTGACTCAGGACCTTGTGTTGTAGGACCATATAGGACCATGTAACCCAGGACTTTGTGTTGTATGGCCATATAGGACCATGTGACTGAGGACCTTGTATCATATGACCATATAGGACCATGTGACTGAGGACCTTGTGTAATATGACCATATAGGACCATGTGACTCAGGACCTTGTATTGTATGACTGTATTGGACCATGTGACTGAGGATCTTGTATCGTAGGACCGTATTGGACCATGTGACTCAGGACCTTGTATTGATGGACCGTATTGGACCATGTGACTCAGGACCTTGTGTTGTAGGACAGTATTGGACTATATGACTCAGGACCTTGTATCGAAGGACTGTATTGGATCATGTGACTCAGGACCTTGTATTGTAGGACCATATTGGACCATGTGACTTGGAACCATGTCAGAACGCTGGCTACTGCATGGAGAGGGGGGAGACCTATGAATGCTATTGTCCTAATGGCTACACTGGCAAGTAGCAGGTTTGATTATTGTGCCAAGTACAGAGCACTGGACAGTCATGCTACACATATTGTGTTTGTAAAGAAAAGTGTAATACAATTACTCATATACACCTTCCCATGCGGCAACAAACCACTCATTTACACTTGCACCACCTGTTGAATTGATCACCACTCAATTGTCTCAACTCAGGTATGAGAAGCCATTTGTTTTTTAAAACACTTCGTCAGTTTGTAGATCAGAGGCCAGTGATCCAACGAAGCAAGAGAAAGAGGTAAATGGGCGTCAGCTCTTGGAGGAGATACACATACAATACTCCATAGTTGGCATATAAATATAGAGATTACACTTGTGAATGTTGCAGTATATTTTAGTTAGTTTTTAAACTGATTGTTTATGCAAATTGAAGTTTAAAAATTGTCAGATGGATATGAAAAAATGGGTATATCACTAATGTTATTATTATGATGTGTGACTGTTGTATGTTTCAGGGCTCCACTGTGAGGTGGATTATGATGAGTGTCTGAGTCGACCCTGTCACTATAACAGTTGGTGCACGGACCTCGTCGCTGGCTTCAACTGTTCCTGTCTACCTGGGTTCACAGGTAGCAATGTTTTATTTATTTATTATTATTCACACCTTGAATGGCCGAAAGTGGCCAGGCGCCCGTTTCCTTGAGCGGCCGCAAACGGCCACAAATTTTTCTAACTTTCACAATGTGTAGAGGTGGCGCCATCTTCTGGATATTCATGTAACATGTGTCACTGGATTCTTTGGTGTATATGCTGTGCACTAGGCAGACCTGCCTACCATTCCGGATTGTCCTGAATCATTCCGGAAAGTCACCTCAAATTACGGTATTACGGCGAGGGATGAAAATATTACGGACTGTCACCAAGTTTGCTAATCACTAAAATTTTGTTTCCACTATATTCAACAGGTGGCAGCATATGTATGCAGCATGTTGTGACATGGTTTTTCATTCGCTGAGTCTGGTCGTAATCTAACCAATAGGAAACAACGTTATGACAAATTGCCATTTCCGCAATCAAACAAAACGAAGTCACGCTGCACGAAATGATGGATGACAGCGAAACGACGCCACCGGCAACCGAAAAGAAACGTGTAATGCAAAAATTTAGTGAGTGTTGTACTTGTAGTGTTAGGCCAACTGACTGTACTAAGACTAAGTTAGTGTATTTATTGAGGAGTTTAGTGTATCATTGACAGCCTATCATACAGTCACTAGAGTGTAGGCGATGTTTTGGTCGGTCGCTACCCCACCCCCTGTCTATCATTGATCATTGTAGAGTTGAGTAAGTTAGATAGAGAGTGTTGGCTGATGTTGATGACAGCGGCGTAACTAATGGTTTTCGTTTCCAGTGTAATGTAATGGTTTTTGTCCATCGCTACCCCCTCCCCCCCCGTCATTTATCATACTAGATTTGATTAGGCTAGAGTGTAGGTGATGTTGGTGACAGGCATTTCTAATGGTTTTGACCTGTCGCTACCCCCCCCCCCCCCCCCACCTACCCACCCCCCCACCCGTTGACAATATCTTACATGGTGGTTTTGCATTACTGACAGGAAGCGTATATTCCTGAAAATCAGTGTAAATGGGAAGATGGATTACTGACAGGAAGTTTTTGGGGTAGGCAGGTCTGACTAGGGTTATTTTTCATATAGCTTTATATTGGAAGTTTTTGAACGAGTGCTGTTGAAAAATATCAACTGACAAGAGTTCATAGAATTCTATGCACACACACCCAAACACAGCGCGTCGCATTTTGTATGATTAATAAAAAATTTGATTAGTATATTTAGCACTGTGTTGTGGTGAATCAGTTATCTTTAAAATAAGCATAATTAACTTGGAATGTACAAACAAGTTAAATACAACAAACTAAGTGCAACGACAACGCGGTGATTTTGTGCGCACGCTGCAAGGATTTGGAGCAGGTTTCATGAAATGACGTCATGTCTAAAGGGTTTAGGAGATGCCCCATACGTTATGTTTTGTTACAGTTGCAGTGTTTGTAATTAAAGGAACAAGTTATTTAGGAAATGTCGCATTTGAATAACTGTCATATAATAAAACAATACTACAAATTTTGCGATAATACAAACAATAGCTCACATGTGACATAATAATAATAATTAATCTGCATAACGATAACCATGGTAACCAGATAATTTAACTAATTAAAATATCAAGTTGCGCAGTTATTAAAGTATAAAAAAATTGCAATCACTGCCATAACTATTTTTAATGCAAGCGACAAAGCAGTAATCTAACTATAACCGAGCTAACGTATGTATGTTTGGGATATGCTAACTTCAATGACGACCCAAATATAATCCACAAAACTTGTCAGGTTTTAGATTAGCTATCATATTTATTGCTGATTGAACTGCTCAATACTGGCAAACTGGCGAGTAGCATCAAGAACATTCTGCTATTATGTCAAGTGTCAATCAGAAGTCATGCTATCATTATCCACCAGATGGCGCTCGTGTTGTTTTTTGTAAAAGAAGACAATCACTGAATGTTTCCAGATTTGTGCGTTTTTAGCAAATAAATTACATCAATCTTCAGTACTAAAATACTTACTTAATTACAGTAGTGTAGAATGTATAAACATGTTTAGTTTTTTTAACAAAAAGAATTATTAGCCTTATCAGTATATGTAGTGTATTGTGATACCACCACATTATAGCAGGACTAAATCTGTATATGTAGTAATAATTACCACTTTATTTGTTACTCTGGTTTCTCTTCAGCCCACGAATAAATCTTTCGCCTTTTACTAAAGATTTCCGTGGAGAGGAACATTACAATGAGTCTATAGACTAATTTTTTTAGCCCTGATTTCATGTCAGGGCAACAAATATGAAAGTTTCATTGATCTTACTTCTTCTCTTTAGAGAATTATCGTTTCTGCCAGATCTCAGTTTCTGTTCATGTTTCTCTGAATCACAGTCATCACTGGGGCAAAGGACGTCTACAAATGTGCAACAAAATTATTTTTTTGAAATTAAAATAATGCAAATAAATTTTTGATATCGAGATACATCATGTCACTATAGTGCATCATATCAGGGACGGTGATGTAAACGTCCACAGTATTTCACTTTATCGGATTTGTTTATACATTGAATGCGTTGCATCTTGTCGTACAGTGATGATTTTGAACACAACTCGGCAGAAACTGAGATCATTTAGTTTGTCTCTGTGATGTTGTTTGGTGTAAGAGATTATATCGTTTTCTCGGCAGAAACATTTGGTGCAAGAAATTATATATTGTCTTATAAATATTGTAAATATTTTACTGAAAACAACTTCTTTGACGCTTTGTTGACTTGCCATTTATGAAATCATTATACTAGAGATGCCTTTTAGAAAGATGTCTTAAATTTTAGGTGAAAACAAAAAAAACTGCCCAGCAAAAATTGAGTATATGATGCACTAAATGTTACCCTGGGGTACCAGATAAATATCCGCCATTTTGTTTAATTATTGTTTTTTTAAAGCTGTACCCTGAGGTACCAAAATTGGCAAACAGATATAAAAAGTTTCAAAAATTAAATAAAAAATGCTAGCAATACAAAAATGAATTTCTTATTTTGTTGTTCACGATGCAAAAAAATTTATTAAGCATCCATATTACATAATGTGATTGGTAGACCATGTAGACCTTTATACACATGGCACACACAAATGCCAGAGATTCTAATAGAAAAAAAAAAACTTGATCAAACGTTTTATTGAATAAGCATATCATATGTAACAGTGTGTATCTTTCACAAACATTTGAAATAAAAATACTTCCACAGTTAAGAAATACTGATAGGCAATGACAGAATGATGAAATAAAAAAACATAAATGTATTCCTTATGACCATTGCTGCCGAGGCACAGAGAAGGGCTCGTCCAGACAGAAGATATTTAGCATCTGAACGGTCCGACAGTTTCCATATTATAAAGACAACAGAGTGGACGAAAACAATTGAATCCGTACTAAAGAAGCCCACCAATAGTAGCTCCATTGGGCAGTATAATTTCGTTATATAAATTATACTGCCGAATTCGCCAGGTGGCGCACAAAATTACGGGGTGCCATTTATTGCAGCATATATTCCTTTTATAGTCATCAGTGCTGATATCTTTACCCAGCAACAAATTGCATAGACTTTCATAAGAAACACACATTGGGAAGACAATGTGCATAAATCCACTTGTTGGAGTTGGAGAATTTGTACAAAATATTAAACATTGACATGTGAGGCATCACAAGCCAGTTATCCCAAACTAACAAGGAAACTAATAGAAAAAAGATAAAGATATGTAATGCCAGCCCCACACTGCAGAAATAGCAAGCCATCACCTGGCTTGTTGTCGTTGAACATTGACACAATCGGTGAAAGGCAGAGCTGACATTGGCACCCAAGACTCCCATCTCACTAGGGTCCTGGGTGAAATTAAAATAATGAAATTTGTGAACGACCCTAATGGGCCCGCAAGCATGCCTACAAAATGTCAATCTAACATTCAGAACAATATTCTGTTTTATTATATAGATACAATGTTAATCATATCATGACAAGTATTTTTTAAGATGTGACATTTATTAAGATACATTTTGTGATGAGCCTGAAACCTTTTTAAAACATTTGTTTTCATGTGAAAATATTATGTGCTATTTACATTTACCTGTAATTAATGAATAATTATTTATTTATAAGACTGTGTTTGCACGGCTTCATGGATGATTTCTCTTGCTTGTGTTTTTTACCTGCACATATTTTTGGTTTGCCATGTCACCACCAGGTGTCCTCTGCGAGACAGACGTGGACGAATGTGCATCCAGCCCGTGTCTCAATAACGCAACATGTATTGACAGCAGTGACACCTATAGTTGCGAATGTGCACCAGGATTCAACGGTAGGTTCGTTATTTAGTCTTATTATGCACAAATAGATATCTAGGCATTGGAACAAGGAAGTTGCAAATGCATGACAAATGAATTGTCACATTGTGTTGAGAACATGGATGCTACAACTTGAATGACATCACAGTGTGTTAGATGCGTAGTGTGTTTGACATAATGTGTTGGATGCCATGGTATGGTGGCATCCATTGTGTATCTGGTCACAGTAGTAATTTGTAAACCAGATACATTATTATGTGTGTGAAATGTTGACGGAAATAGCAGGAACCATTATTGTCTAAGGGTTTGTCCCTGCAGACATTGGGAATAACAATTTAACCTCCAAAGAAAACATTAACTTCTCCATGGATTGAATGAATAAATGAATGAATGAAAGTTTATTCAACAACAACAACATAATACATGCACAGTATGGTTTGCTGCTGCTGCTGAAAGGACATAGCTGAAGTCATAGACTTATACGTTGCTGCCCTTCTCAAAGTAAAAAAACTTAATAAATACAAAATGAATTATAAATAAATGTCAAAATAATATTTACAACTCATGTATAAACTTGTTACCATAGTGCATGTGTTACTAATACATGGATTTAACTAAACATCATCTTCAATTAACAATTCACAAATATGTAGAAAGTAATGACAACTTGAATGCTCTTTTAAATTGGGTTAAACTTGAAAGCTGAGTCTATTTATTTGCTAAATTATTCCACGTTTTTATACCCTTGCCGGTGAGTAATGGCAGTTGGAGGGTGGTGTTTGTCTTTTTAACATAGAACAGTTTGCTTTCTCTGGTATCATGCATAATAATAATGCAAGACCAAGTGTTTCCCCTGGTAAGTGCCAAGCGAGCCGGGCTGCCTCGCCGTTTTTTTATGCCGCCTCGCCCAAAATATGCTGAAATTGCTGCCTCGTAGCTATTTTGTGCGCCCATTGTTTTCTTTCTTTCGCGATATATTCAGCGTCGGCGAGGACACCACAAAGTCACTTATATTCCTGCTAAATCGCAGATTTGTAGCAACATTGTTTAGTCATCCAGGGCCGGTTAGGATTTACCTCTTGGAATTAACTCCATTGGACAACATGATGACATCACTTGTCCAAACATGGAATATTCCCGCGGGGTCCCTGGTGTCTCCAATGGTGATGCCTTGCAGAGTTTCGACATAGTAGAAATCTAGACATTCATGTAACATGACACCCAAACGGTAACTGCATTTGGGAGACATGGAACTCAGAGAAAAAACCAACGAAAATGGTAGCTGAACTAAGATGTATTTTTTTGCTCAATTTTACCATTATAGTATGTGCCCACATTAAATCAGAATGTTGGTGTAGCTGATGTTGAATTTCTGGTCGGTGGCGGTGGCGGGAGTAAAAACCGTGCAGGCAGATGGCACTATGTCACTAGTCGGCACTTGTGTAGAATCTGGACCCAATTAAAAACCATACATCCTATTCATTCTTGTATCGAATCTGGACCCTGTTGAAGCTCAAATAGCAACCCGGTTTGCGCTAGTCTGCATCGCTGTGGCCATGCGTTACCGCACAGCGCGCGTAAAAAGAGCGATAATATCGCAGCGTATGTTGATACAAATCGGGGCGCTATTTATGCCTCAAATAGGCGTAACATGCAATATTCTTAAGTTAAATGTACATATGCCTAAGATAATGTTGAATGATGGAACTATCTCATTGAAGTATCAAAGTTAGGCAAAACTCCAGTTATAACGGCAAAATCAAGGTGGATGCGGTTTCGACACAAGTGCAGCACAAGTCTATTCAACTAATGTTCTATGCTGTTTTTTTCTTAGCAAAATAAGGAATGTGATTCACAAGATATCTTTGTGCTAAATATATAATACACAGTCCCACAAAGTTGTGCAAACAAACTTTTGGGAAAGTTGATTTGAGTGAAGTATTTACAAATATAAATCACCAAAGTTCACATCTCATAAAAGACGCATATTGCCCCAAACCGTGTACACTAACAGGTTATCGATAACTATGGCTAGACAATGATATATTGTACAGAAATTGGATATACTAAATAACTTATACTGTTTTATAAAAAAGGAAAACAGAAAGAAACAAACTTTTGTGGCATTCCAGAAATGACTGTGTACATGTAATTGATTGCATAGCATGCTAGCAACAAATCAGATATAATCGTTGGAACATAAACCACCAATTTACCTGAATATTATGATATTATAATAATTTAAAGGCGATGATGAAAGAGTCTTCAAATGACACCACTGGATGTTTCCCAGAGAAGTCGAGATGGTGTTCGATTGAACAGGTCCGCTACGGAGTGAAGTGTAAAGCGCTTTGAGCAGTCCTTAGAACTGGATACTGCGCTATATAAGAACTTTCCTTTGACTTTTTGACTGACTCTGTCAGCGTGGTAACAAGGCCTGGGGTTAGAGCAAGAAAAACATCACCACAACCAAGAACCAGTGATAAAGTGGAAACGACACCTCAACACGAAACAATCATGATTACTGACTTTTATCAGTCATGATTACTACATTTATAAGTAGTGTGTTGTTTTGAAAATAAGGCACGTTACCTTTCGAGTCCTATGTTGCTCTGAACGGAGCTTTCGACGTCTTCACGACGTCTTCACTGACAGTTACCAACACAGTCACATGACGACCGAGAGTGGCGCAGACCAATGCTGATGACGACGTCGTGAAGACGTCGAAAGCTCCGTTCAGAGCAACATAGGACTCGGAAAGGTAACTTGCCATATTTTCAAAACTACGAATGTAACCGAGTCCAGAAGCAATTTACATGCTAATAGTGTCTTGTTGTTTTATATCTTCCCATCTACATTCAAAGTAAAGGTTAAAACACCTCAGAATGCACCATTTTTAAGCTAGTTTAAAAAAATATCTGGGGGAGCATGCCCCTAGCAACGCTTCGCGCCTGCGGCACTCGCACATCCCACCCCTACCACCTCACCCATCATTTTACCCAGGGGAAACACTGGTCTTGTATTTAACTAAATCATGAAATTTAAGCATGTTTAAGAGATGGAAAAATACAGACGTCTGATCATGGGAATTAAGGTTATAAATAATCCGTATTGCTTTTTTCTGCAGAGATAGTTTTCTGAGTAGATTGATAAGTGTTTCCCCAGATCTCACAGCAATATGCCACATGTGGTTCAACAAGTGAATTATATAGGATAGGCCTGATTAGCCACCTGCGAAACCACACAGCCAGACCATGGATGATGATGAAGATGGTCGAAAGATTGTGAAGAACAAGTTATGTCAAGAGATTGTGAACAATAACCCATTGAGAGATTGTTAAAGTACAATAACCTGCGACAGATTGTGAGCAATGTGTTGGGAGATTATGAACAACATTCCCTCAGAGATTGTGAATGTGGATGCTACAACGTGTATAGTTTTGTCATTGCAGACAGATTAGCATTGTTCCATTTAGACACTACAATTCTTGATATCTGATTCAGATATGAAATTTATCCTTAGTCTTTCACTTTCTTGTCAACATGGCTTCTCCATCACAAAGGTAGAATGACGTCATCAGACACATGAGGAAGCTCATAAACCCCTTGTCTTGGTCATCACTATCCTTGTTTTCGTTATCTTTTATATGTCTTCTGTTCTGCACGTATACAATGCTGTCATTCTTCAAGAACATCATTACTAATTATGAAGCCATCTTGAATTCTGAGACTGACCAATACTTTTTTTTTGATGCACCTCTGAGCTTAGTTTCCAAGGATTTAGGTGCAAAACAAGTTACCTTATTATTATTGCATGATCTTTTGTAATAGTATTTTCATTTCTGTCAGTCATTCCCGCTAATGATGTTTGTTCTAGCCCTATTTCTCTGTGTAGGTACCCTGTGTGATGTTGACATAGATGAGTGTGCGTCGTCACCCTGTCACCATGGAGGCTTGTGTCGGAATGACATTGCCTCCTTCATCTGCGACTGTCCTAAGCCCTATCAGGGCGTCGACTGCGCCCTCTTGCCCTGTGAGGTGAACCCTTGTGGACTGGGGGGCAGCAACTGCACCAATGACCTCACCTACCTACCCCTCGGCTTCAGGTGTCAGTGTCTACAGGGCTACACAGGTAGGTAGTTAATAATTATCATCATCATTGTGCAGCCGTAGTGTCCCGTGGTTGGGCGAAGGCATCAGCATGTCGTTTCCAGATCTACCTGCCTTGTGCTATCCTCTGCCAGATGGTGCCCTTCCAGTACGAGTTCGTCTCTCCACCGTCTCGCTGGTCTTCCTCTAGATCGTTTCCCTTCGTAAGGTCTCCAGGTTGTGATACGCGATGTCCATCGGTTATCTCGTAGTCTGCTGATGTGCCCTGCCCAGGTCCACTTCTGTCTTCTGATTTGTTCTATCACGTCTATGACCTTTGTCTTCTCCCTTACCCAGACGTTTGTTTTTCTCTCCCGATATGTGATGTTTAACATACTTCTTTCCATCTTTGTTTGTGCAGCTGCTAGCTTGTTCTTTGCCTGGATTGTGAGTGCCCATGTTTCCGCATCGTATGTCATCACTAGAAGTAAGCCTGAGTTGTAGACTTGCCTCTGCAAGCAGGTTCCAAAATTACCATTGAAGATGGTGTTTTTAATAATTATAATATAACAAGAAAACGTGGAGCGCAGTGGAGCAGTAGTCAGAGCTTTGGACTCTCAATCAAGAGAACTCAGATTCAAATCCTGTGCGGCGGTGTCAAAACTTGGGCAAGTTTGTTCACTTCATGTTGCTCCAGTTCACTCAGCTGTATGAATGAGTACCTGGCTATAGACAGTGGTGGATATTTGTGTACGAATAGTCTTCACACATTAATTGCAGCATGGCTGAATGCTTCCCAGAGAAGGTGAGATGTCGTTCGATTGAACTGGAGTAAAGTATAAAGCGCATTGAGCAGTCCTGAGGACTGGATACTGGGCTACTTACTACCGGTACTTACCTTTACTTTTAACGTAATACAATTAGTTTATTTATCATTGGAGTATAACGTCAGCACAGAATATATACAGATTTACACAATAGTAGGTGTTTATATAATTGTAATATATCAAGATTTTTCATATATGCAGTAGCTCAATGCTAGAATGCCGAATTGTAAATCGAGATATCTGGTGTTTGTGCCCACCGTTTTGAAACTTGGGCAATTTTGTCCACCCTGCTTTGCCTCAGTTCTGTTGGCTGTATAAATGACTACCTGGCAATAGACTCGGATGGGAATTGAGTGATGACATTATAAGAACGAAGACATTTTGTGCAGTGATTCCAGCATGGCTTAATGCTTCAGAAAATGTAAACTGTTTTACGGGAACACGGACAGAATGTGACCCAATTCAGTCAATAAACATTGAAAGGGTGCAGTATCAATAATAGTATTGAACACTGCTATGTAATAACAATAATAATTAACTGAGAAGGGAGCGTGAACTCATTTTAAATCGCATGCAACCATGCTGTAAATATACTAATAAAATCAGGTATGTAGACAATGTAAATATTTAGTAATTCAAAGTGTCATAATAATAGAAACAACGCCATAACGTCATAACAGTAATAGGAAATAAATATGTTACTACAATGTGACAAATTTTTTAAAAGACTGGACGAATTCAATCAACAGTGTTTCAGAAACCTAATGGAGGACGTAATGAAAGATATAAGGGCACGCTGAGTTCACACAGTGGGCATTCTGGAAGGGAGAAAGGCATACTGCCCTTGTAACAAGTGGGTGGGGGTCAGATCAGATTTTCTTTGCAAGTAGACTGAGGTCATTCTGTCGCTGTCACAGGTTACAGATGTCAGGTGAACATAGACGACTGTGCAGTTACGGACGGACAGACACGGTGCAGTGACCACGGCCAGTGCATTGACGCCCTCAATGCCTACTGGTGTCTGTGTGAGCCGGGGTGGAAGGGGGCAGAGTGTGACCACCCTGTAGACGAGTGCCCCTTCAACCAGTGCCGCAACAATGCGACCTGCGTGAACACGAATGAGGGTTATGAGTGTGTCTGTACCCCAGGGTACAGTGGGACCTACTGTGATGTCGACACAGACGAGTGTCAGCTACTGACGCCATGTCGTAATGCGGTGCAGTGTGTTGACCTCTTCAATGACTACAGGTGAGCACTTTATGATTACATCTCTGACATTGGATTTTCAACTATCTTATTACATTTTATTGATTTTATTATTGTAATTTTGATGGTATTAGCAGGTTTTTTCAATTATATATGTTTAAAAAATATTTTTTTACATGTAAATACTGTATACTTAACTCTTTTTATCCCAGAGGCCTGTCCCAAATAAGCCTCCTTGTTCCCAAGCAGAATTCCTTTCATACTGATGTCATGTTTTTTGCCTGTGTGGACTATGTTCATTTTGTACTTGTACTTTATTCATTATATATCAAATTAACGCTAATAAAATTATCTTTGTAATGGTGTGACTTTTATAAGTGAGATGTATCTTATCTTTACAATACAATTTTTTTATAAATGTTTAGTTTAAAAAAATGTGTGTGAAGCCGGTTCAAATCCTATGTGGTGTTGTCGAACCTTGGGCAAGTTTGTTCACTCTATGTTGCTCCTGTTCACTCAGCTGTATGAATGAGCACCTGGCTATAGACAATGGTGGATATTTGTATACGAAGTCTTCGCGCATTAATTGCAGCATAGCTGAATCCTTCCCAGAGAAGTCGAAGTGGTGTTTGATTGAACAGATCTGCCAGGGAGTAAAATGTAAAGTGCTTTGAGCAGTCCTGAGAACTGGATACTGGGCTATATAAGGACTTACCTTTACTTTTACTTTACTTTACAACTGTAAAAGAATTACAGACACGGTCAACTTCAGATGCCATTATGACAATTATTAATACATTTTTAACTGCTAATATCCGTTATTGAAATCTTTGGAATTAAGTCCTGATTCCGTTAGTACCAAATGTGATTGCGTAAATCGGCCTAGTGAGGATGTATAAATATTTGACTGTCATTGAATACCAAAATTACAAACGTTTCTAACCATGAAAATGTCGACCATCCATCCTCTGCTTCCGTGAAAACCATCGCAATAACCGCAACCGTCGGACTCTGAGTATTCAAGTACATGTCACATACATCTGTCATAAACATTGTACTTGATTTCGATCGAGTGAAAATAACCGCTGAATTACTGTCCAAAACATTGTCCGAATCATCAAAAAAGCATGAACATCACTACCACCATGCACAGCATTTAACTTTCAATCCATTCTCATTTCTATCAATATTGTTGACAGGTGTATGTGTTGACGTGTGTGTCTGTTGACAGGTGTACTGTTGATAGTTGTGTCTGTTGGCAGGTGTATCGGTTGACAGGTGTATCCTCTCTGTTGACAGGTGTATCTGATGACAGGTGTATCCTCTCTGTTGACAGGTGTATCCTCTTTGTTGACAGGTGTGTCCTCTCTCTGTTGACAGGTGTATCCTCTCTGTTGACAGGTATATCTGTTGACAGGTGTATCCTCTCTCTCTGTTGACAGATGTATCTGTTCACCTGGCTGGACTGGCCGGAACTGTACTCTTGAGGTCGATGAGTGCATGACCTCCGACCTTAATAAATGCACCAATGGAGCCACATGCATTGATGGGTTTCTCAACATCACATGTCTCTGTGCACCGTTCTACACCGGTACATTTTGTGAGACAGACTTTGACCCGTGCAGCCAACCATACAACCTGTGTGAGAGTGGCGCCACCTGTAGGACTACAAAGGAAGGAGGCTACAATTGTAGCTGTGCTGCGGGTAAGATATATAAATGTATGTTCAAATTGAATTTAACAAATTGACAACTCAAAATGTTGAGCTTGATAAGTTTGTAAGCCACAGTACTCTAGCCATTAAGAGGTATATCACGACGTGCAAGTATCCATTCTCCAAGCATCTATGTTGCCTTAGTGCTAAGCCTTCCTCCTCCCAGTGTATGTCAGCATGACTACTACAATTTGTTTATAAGCAAATAACTTCAACTTCAATGTCAATGTCTGTATGTAGTTTCTCATATAGGCCATCCCCAACTCACCGTATATGTCAGCATGACTGCTACAATTTGTTTATAAGCAAATAACTTCAGTGTCAACGTCTGTATGTAGTTTTTTTATACAGGCCCCGCCACTGGGCATGGCTGCTGTGATTTGTTTATAAAAATAACTCCAACTTCAGTGTCAATGTCTTCATTACATTTGATGTAATTTTTCATATATAAACAGTAGATTCTCATTTTATTTGTGGACGTATAACTCTGTTAGTTTTGCATTTATGGGGCTGACGTTTTGTATGTGATCTAGCAGACCCATTGGGATGGTTTGTAAATTTAGACTTTTTCAAAATTCATCCGAGGGGTAGGACTGGGGGGACTCAATATTTCAGTGTTGTACGAAGAACTCCAGTGGCAGAATTTAATGTTTTTCTGTATCATACATAGTAAAGGTAATAATGCCATCTACAAATATGCTACTGCATGGATGTATGCAGAAATTTTGAATAGTTTTTATGTTATTGACGTTTAAAAATCCTGAATGCATAACCCGGCACAAGCATTTAACAGCAGTCAGCCCAGAGAATGCATGCATTTCAAAGCATGTATCTTTTCAGTATTTGGTTTATATAGAGGCCAAGGTTGTCCTAAAAACTAAGCCAGTGACTAGTTACAATTTACCAATGCGTAGGCTGCAGGAATTTGGAATGGGCCCAGTTTAAAATGCACTGCAACAGCTAACAACACTAGTAAAAATGTCAATATGGTTTATACTACATACAAATGCACAGACACAGAATGTGGTATAAATGATGTTTGCTACGACGTAAATTCAAAACTTTTTGCATTGTTATGTAAAACATTCCCAGAAAATCTTAGTAACATTATGAACAGTCGATTTACATCCATCTACATCTCGGTGTATGCCTAAAACTGGTATGAACTCTTAGTCAATGGTGACTTTTAAACAAGTAAAGGTGTTACTTTTCTTTCAAGAGGTAGATTAATCCTTGAAAGTTTGATGCTCAAGATGCAAACCGTCTAAGAGGAAAATGCTAACATACAAACAAACACACACAAACACACACAACCACACACATACGCAAGTTGGCTCGATCACAGTTTGATGTGTCCAGAAAGGGCACCTACCTTAACTATCTAACTCCACAGAGTTTTGGTCAACACAAGACTCAGTGACTGATGCTGCTTGTAGGTTATGAAGGCCGTCACTGTGAGGTAGACATGGATGAATGCCTCTCCAGCCCCTGTCAAAATGGAGCGACCTGTGAAGATTTGCCCGCTGCTGCCTACAGGTGTCACTGTGTGCCCGGCTACACTGGTGCTACCTGTGAAGTGGATATTAACGACTGTGCTGGCGACGTCTGTCAGAACAACGCGACCTGCCTTGATCAGGTCAATGGGTGAGGTCACTACTTAAACAATGTGACCTGCCTTGACCAGGTCAATGGGTGAGGTCACTACTCACTTAAGCAATGCGACCTGCCTTGACATGGTCAGTGGGTGAGGTCACTACTTAAACAATGCGACCTGCCTTGACATGGTCAGTGGGTGAGGTCACTACTTAAACAATGCGACCTGCCTTGACATGGTCAGTGGGTGAGGTCACTACTTAAACAATGTGACCTGCCTTGACATGGTCAGTGGGTGAGGTCACTACTTAAACAATGCGACCTGCCTTGACATGGTCAGTGGGTGAGGTCACTACTTAAACAATGCGACCTGCCTTGACATGGTCAGTGGGTGAGGTCACTACTTAAACAATGCAACCTGCTATGACCTGGTCAGTGGGTGAGGTCACACTACTTAAACACTGTGACCTGCCTTGACCAGGTCAATGGGTCACTACTTAAACAACACGACCTGTTTACTATAAATAAAAAATTTAATATTACTACTAATGAAAAAATTAAAGGTTTTATTTGTGTTAGATGTATCAAGTTATGGCAAAGTGTATGTGGCAAAAAGAGAAGTGTCTTATAAGTTTCTTGTCTTGTAGTTATCTATGCATCTGCAGTGAAGGTTTCGCCGGAATAAACTGCTCCGACGACATTGACGAATGCCTCAGTGCACCATGTCCTGGTGGCGCCACCTGTCTCAATGGAGTGTCGTCATTCTGGTGTTTGTGTGCTGTTGGTTATACAGGTGAGGTTGTAGTTGCTTATACAGGTGAGGTTGTAGTTGGTTATACAGGTGAGGTTGTAGCTTGCCACCAGATGGCAATGGCTGCGATTCAAACTGCCATAGTACTTTTGGTATCTAACATAAGGCTGTTACCAGGTCTACTCTCGCCAGAATAATAATGGCATAATTGGCTGTTTAAGATTCACATCATTGGGGAGTTTTCGGTTGTGGGAATATGAAAAGCAGTATGAGAAGAATGAAGGAAAATGGGAGAATTAATACATCAGAATGAAGATACGCCTGAAAATTAATATAGTTGGAAGCAGGTTAAGATGGCAGGACAAACAGAACGAGTGAGGAGAGATTTATAAAAGCTGTTGGTAGAAAGAAAACAGGAAAACTGAAATTAAGATGACGATTTTGAAACGGTGAGGATGGACAGCTGAGAATTTGTGCAAGACTGACAGAGGAATGTGATAGATGGAGATACCTCATCAAGACGATGGAACAAATGAAGAAATGTGACCCACACTGCAAGGATTCAATACAGACAAAATTGGCTGTATGAGAGATCTCAATTTATTTTTAAAATAATAATAAGGTAACTGCTTTTGTGCCTAAATCCTCGAAAACCAAGCTCAGAGGCGCATCAATACAAAAGGGTTAGTCAATACCAGAATCGAAAAGCCATATTAAAGTTGTCAACAGATAGATTGGTACGCCAGGGAGCTATAATTATTAAGGTGGATATGCAAGGTTTTAAAGGTAAGTTTTTAAATGACGGAAAAATTATATATTTTCAACTGGACTAACACTAAGAGGGAGCAAATTCGAGAGTTGGGGCAGTAACAGAAAATGCCCTAGTTCCAATATTGGTATTGACTCTAGGAATGAAAAGTAAATCAGAACTAGATGATCGAAGCTGGATAGGCTTTTTTATAGGAGTAAGCAATGAATATATATATATGTTGGTTGCTTACATGAAAGTGCGTGGTAGGTAATGGTACAGATCTTAAAAATAATACGATATCGTACAGGAAGCCAGTGCAAGGACTTCAGAATAGGCACTGAGTGAGAAAACCGCAGAGACCGACTCACAACCCCAGCTAAGCAATTCTGTACTCATTGTAACCTAGTGATATCCTTAAGGGCAATATTGTGAAAAAGGGAATTACAATAGTCAAGGCTACTAGTAACAAGTGCAGTTGCGTTAGTTTTTGCAATAGAAAGAAGCAAATAACAGCGAATACATTGTAAATCACAAATATGATAATAGTAGAAGCCACAAGTTTGAGAAATACGGCGTCTAAAATTGAAAAATTGAAATTATTATCAAAGATCACTCTAAGACTTCATGTTGAAGGTGCATGCGTAACATATTGGCTAAGCATAGGTGTGGGCAAACAGCCTTTAATTTTGTTACGATGCCTATGTGTACCAATTATAAGAAACTGTTTTATCAGCATTTAACTTCAGCATCTACTCTCAGTCATCCAAACGGAAATATCATTAAGACAATTTCTGAGCTGATCTGAGTAGCAATTAGTATCATATCTGCATAAAGATGATGGTTTAGATTATGACTGGTAATAACAGAGCTTATAGTGGTGTTGTGTAGAGACTGAAAAGCAAAGGCCCAAGAACAGAACCCTGGGGAACACCACATAAAGTGGGCAGTGCAGCTTCCAATCTTAATGAATCCATTATTAGACTTGAGTTTGTTGGTGTCTGTTTAGTGGAGTGCTGTGCACAGCTGCTGGAACATCACACTCAATAGTGAGAACCCACGTTCCTGTGCTGCCATGTTGAACCTTGGGCAAGTTCGTTCACTCAATGTTGCTCCTGCTCAATCAGCTGTATGAATGAGTACCTGGGTATAGACAGTGGTGGATATTTGTATACGAATAGTCTTCGCGCATTAAGTGCAGCATAGTTGAATGCTTACCAGAGAAGTCGAGATGGTGTTTGATTGAACAGGTCTGCCAGGGAGTATTGTATAAAGCGCTTTGAGCAGCTCTAAGGACTGAATACTGCACTATATAAGAACTGACCTTTTTAGTGTTCCCTGTGTGTCTTGTTTGCAGGTGCTCTTTGTGAGACTGAACTGGATGAGTGTCGGTCACAACCATGTCAGAACAACGCGATCTGTCATGACGATGTCGCCCGATACATCTGTTACTGTCGCCATGGCTACACGGGTGTCAACTGTCATATTGACATTGACGAGTGTCTGTCAAGTCCTTGTGTTCATGGAAGGTGAGAATTGACTGGAGCGAGATAACTGGGCTGACGTCAGTAGTTTATTATGTATGTTTTGAAATAGACAAGAGTGGATATGATGTAGAATGGCATAATTTGAGAGATTATTGAGATCACTGTCATGTGATCACCGGAAAATAATATGTATAATGTCTTTCTTTATTTCAGCAACAACCCACAAAATACCAATCACAAAATACCAATCGTACAAAATACCAATCATACAAAATACCAATCATACAATATACCAATCATACAATATACCAATCATACAATATACCAATCAAACAAACACAGTGTTGATGTTGAAAATAGGCAATGAGAAACTGACAACACAATCAACACTGGCCAAATTTATATAAATATAACAAGAAACAAACTAATTACTATACGCAACATGCTCATCATAACTATTTATAGTTTTACACGTATGATGAAGTGTTAGTGTTTACACTAGTCTCTGTACAATAACAACTATTAATCAAACAGTCTTACTCTGGAAATCTGTGCTTAAATGAAGTTCATTAGTTATTATTATTTAAGACCAGTGTAAACAAAAGAATATTAGTAAATAAACAAATCAAATTTACACCACCAAGCTGTCATGTTTTTACCACATAACTAATCAAGATTACTTCCATGTGTGGTTTCACCTGGGAGCAGACCCAAGTGACATCAGATTAATCATGAGGAGATTAAGACCTACACATCTCATGATATCATCACATGCCAATACTTGATGCTCTGTCCCCTGTGCCTACAGGTGTGCAGAAGGAATCAACTCGTACACCTGCAGCTGTCAGCCAGGCTGGGTTGGGCTCCAATGCACAGAGAACATCAATGAATGTCAGTCCTCGCCATGCCCACCAGGTGTCGCCTGTGAGGATGTTGTCAACGGCTACATATGTCAGTGTCCAGAAGGTTTCACAGGTGTGAAAGTTTTATTAGAAACAAATGTGCATTTAAAAAATAGTACAGTTCCATTGCTAGATATTTGTCGTCATATCTAGATCTGTCATCTTAAATTCATACATTTTTGTCTTGAGAAATGTTACTCCAATGGAACCTTGCTTCATGGTTACCTTGGTAATACAGCCATCCCAATTAAGCCACCCTTGGACAGTGTTACTCCAGTGGAACCCTGCTTCATGGTTACCTTGGTAATACTGTCATCCCCATTAAGCCACCCTTGGACAATGTTACACCAGTGGAACCCTGCTTCACGGTTACCTTGGTAATATATCCATCCCCGTTAACCCACCCTTGGACAATGTTACTACAGTGGAACCCTGCTTCACGGTTACCTTGGTAATACAGCCATCGCCATTAAGCCACCCTTGGACAATGTTACTACAGTGGAACCCTGCTTCACGGTTACCTTGGTAATACAGCCATCCCCATTAAGCCACCCTTGGACAATGTTACTACAGTGGAACCCTGCTTCACGGTTACCTTGGTAATACACCCATCCCCGTTAAGCCACCCTTGGACAATGTTACTACAGTGGAACCGTGCTTCACGGTTACCTTGGTAATACAGCCATCCCCGTTAAACCACCCTTGGACAATGTTACTACAGTGGAACCGTGCTTCACGGTTACCTTGGTAATACAGCCATCCCCGTTAAGCCACCCTTGGACAATGTTACTACAGTGGAACCGTGCTTCACGGTTACCTTGGTAATACAGCCATCCCCGTTAAGCCACCCTTGGACAATGTTACTACAGTGGAACCGTGCTTCACGGTTACCTTGGTAATACAGCCATCCCCGTTAGGCCACCCTTGGACAATGTTACTACAGTGGAACCTTGCTTCACGGTTACCTTGGTAATACAGCCATCCCCGTTAGGCCACCCTTGGACAATGTTACTACAGTGGAACCGTGCTTCACGGTTACCTTGGTAATACAGCCATCCCCGTTAGGCCACCCTTGGACAATGTTACTACAGTGGAACCGTGCTTCACGGTTACCTTGGTAATACAGCCATCCCCGTTAGGCCACCCTTGGACAATGTTACTACAGTGGAACCGTGCTTCACGGTTACCTTGGTAATACAGCCATCCCCGTTAGGCCACCCTTGGACAATGTTACTACAGTGGAACCCTGCTTCACGGTTACCTTGGTAATACAGCCATCCCCGTTAGGCCACCCTTGGACAATGTTACTACAGTGGAACCCTGCTTCACGGTTACCTTGGTAATACAGCCATCCCCGTTAGGCCACCCTTGGACAATGTTACTACAGTGGAACCGTGCTTCACGGTTACCTTGGTAATACAGCCATCCCCGTTAGGCCACCCTTGGACAATATTACTACAGTGGAACCCTGCTTCACGGTTACCTTGGTAATACAGCCATCCCCGTTAAGCCACCCTTGGACAATGTTACTACAGTGGAACCATGCTTCACGGTTACCTTGCTAATACAGCCATCCCCGTTAAGCCACCCTTGGACAATGTTGCTACAGTGGAACCGTGCTTCACGGTTACCTTGGTAATACAGCCATCCCCGTTAAGCCACCCTTGGACAATGTTACTACAGTGGAACCGTGCTTCACGGTTACCTTGGTAATACAGCCATCCCCGTTAAGCCACCCTTGGACAATGTTACCACAGTGGAACCGTGCTTCATGGTTACCTTGGTAATACAGCCATCCCCGTTAAGCCACCCTTGGACAATGTTACCACAGTGGAACCGTGCTTCATGGTTACCTTGGTAATACAGCCATCCCCGTTAAGCCACCCTTGGACAATGTTACTACAGTGGAACCTTGCTTCACGGTTACCTTGGTAATACAGCCATCCCCGTTAAGCCACCCTTGGACAATGTTACTACAGTGGAACCTTGCTTCACGGTTACCTTGGTAATACAGCCATCCCCGTTAAGCCACCCTTGGACAATGTTACTACAGTGGAACCTTGCTTCAAGGTTACCTTGGTAATACAGCCATCCTTGTTAAGCCACCCTTGGTCAATGTTACCACAGTGGAACCGTGCTTCACGGTTACCTTGGTAATACAGCCATCCCCGTTAAGCCACCCTTGGACAATGTTACCACAGTGGAACCTTGCTTCACGGTTACCTTGGTAATACAGCCATCCCCGTTAAGCCACCCTTGGTCAATGTTACCACAGTGGAACCGTGCTTCACGGTTACCTTGGTAATACAGCCATCCCCGTTAAGCCACCCTTTGACAATGTTACCACGGTGGAAGCGTGCTTCACGGTTACCTTGGTAATACAGCCATCCCCGTTAAGCCACCCTTGGACAATGTTACCACAGTGGAACCGTGCTTCACGGTTACCTTGGTAATACAGCCATCCCCGTTAAGCCACCCTTGGACAATGTTACCACAGTGGAACCGTGCTTCATGGTTACCTTGGTAATACAGCCATCCCCGTTAAGCCACCCTTGGACAATGTTACCACAGTGGAACCGTGCTTCATGGTTACCTTGGTAATACAGCCATCCCCGTTAAGCCACCCTTGGACAATGTTACCACAGTGGAACCGTGATTCATGGTTACCTTGGTAATACAGCCATCCCCGTTAAGCCACCCTTGGACAATGTTACCACACTGGAACCGTGCTTCATGGTTACCTTGGTAATACAGCCATCCCCGTTAAGCCACCCTTGGACAAGGTTACCACAGTGGAACCTTGTTTCATGGTTACCTTGGTAATACAGCCATCCCCGTTAAGCCACCCTTGGACAAGGTTACTACAGTTGAATCTTGCTGCATGGTTACCTTGGTAATACAGCCATTGGTAACACACACTAAAATAAGGTTGCCTTGTATAACTGAGACTGGTGAAACAACACACACTAAGATAAGGTTGCATTGTATAACTGAGACTGGTAAAACAACATACAGTAAAATATGGTTGCCTTGTATAACTGAGACTGGTGAAACAACACATACTGACATATTGAAGATGGTGTTACAATATTACATTAAATACATGTTTTGGTGCTTTATCAATATATATTTTATTTTTAATGAAGTGTTATTTTGGATAGTTGCATAAGGTAAAGTATTTCTTTTAAGGAATGGTAATTGGAAAATGGTACTTTATTTGCTTGAGCATTATAAATCTGTCTTGTGTAATTGCATTAAAAAATTCAGTGTCTTGTGCAGTGAGCATTATAACAAATATGTAGTGGTGTAAGCGATTAGCTGCCTGGTTGGGTTAAAGTTGTAGACCAACCTTTCTGTTAAACAGGAGCACATTGTGAGATTGACATTGATGTCTGCCGAGTAGGCAACACTAGCCTTTGTCTCCAAGGAGGAACATGCCATGATGATATTGGTTTGAATTTCACCTGCAGGTATAATGAACACTCCCTGATTGCATTTCATAATGTTTGCTCCCTGAGTAATCTAAGGACACGTAAAATACCTAGGTGTGATCACTAATACACAACAAATCCATCTGTATCTTTCCTGTTACCCAAAAATATTTTTTGGCTTAACAGTTTGTGTTTGCATTTAAGTACTATATCCAGTACCTATATATGGAGCTTTTTCAAAAGAAAAAGTACAACCTAGGATAGTTTTATATTGAATGGTTATGAAGCTATTGAGGGAAATATTTACTTCATATTTAAATTTGTTATAGAACATAGAACGTTTGGTAGAACTATAGAGGGAACAAAGTAGCGTTAGTAGGAGAATTGTGTAGGTTGGACACACAAAGGACTCTTTCTTTTATAGGATCATGAATGAATGGAACAAAATAATTATTTATGATGGTGACTAAACTGACAGAGAAATTGCACATGTTTGTTGATTTGTAAACATCTTAAACTGTAGTGCCTTGTGCATATAGATAGATTTGTGGGGCACGGTAGCACAGTGATCAGAGCATCAGGCTCTCGTTCATACACGGCTACAGATAGTGGTGGATATTTGGGTACGAATGATCATTACGCTGTAATTGCTGTATGGCTGAATGCTTCCCAGAAAAGTCGAAATGGTGTTTGACTGAACAGATCTGCAGGGGGTAAAGCTTAAAGCGATTTGAGCAATCCTGAGTACTGGCTACTGCAATATATGAAAACATACCTATTTTATATAGTGTCTGTTTGCCATTTAAACAAACCACATTAGAGAGAGTGAATGCTACAAATTCTCTTCACTCACATCGTCAAGTTCTGTATTAATATTCTTTTCACCAGTTGCATGCTGGGATACACTGGAGCTGTGTGCGAGACAGATATTGACGAGTGTGCCTCACAACCTTGCTTGACCCACCATGGTCATGTGACATGCACCGATGTGCTGAATGGCTTCGTCTGCGAGTGTCCACCGGGTAAGTTAATTTTGACCATCAAATAATTGACAGCAAATTATTTCTTCAGTATTTATTGACTTACCACTGAAGAAACTTTTTATTCTTCGCTTGAATATTTAGACTGCATATAGAGTACCAGGTAGTCTTCATCAGCTAAAAGAGTTTGTTTCTTCTTACCTCAAGAATGGTCAATAATTGCCCATGATTGAGCATTGAGACTGTCTCAAGTTGGGTTTTTTCTGTAGTTTTCCAATTTCTTTTGGTACTATTAATTGTTGTTACTGAATGTTGGCGTTTGGTTTTCTGGTTTGCCTGGTGTAGGCTAGCTCATGTCTGAGGACAAGGCTAGCTTGGAAGTCGTAGTTGTACAGGTCTGGGGTGTCTCTCCAATCTCTCTGGAGTCTCTCTCTTGAGAGGTGATGTCAACAAAAAAGCCAAGAAACGAGAACATTGTTACATTCAAGGATATATCAGCAGTGTCAAGAGTGAAATGTGACAAGAGAGTCCTCTATTACATCTCAACATTGGTTGCTTAAAATGTCTGGTGTATGTATCTATGTGTTACAGGTACAACAAATATGTTGATGTGTGTATGGTTTGCTGCGTTGCCTGTAGGTGTCACTGGTGTGCTGTGCGAGACAGACGTAGACGAGTGTCTCTCTCGTCCCTGTCAACACGCTGGACTCTGTCTTCAACAACACCCTCCAGGCTTCGAGTGAGTTCTCACTCAACATCTCGCCATCTACTCCGTTATTATAATTGACCTATCCATCACATCACATGACCTATTGCCAAAATTGGATGCAGAACAGATGGAGCGTTCGGACATTCCATCATGTGTTTGTTGAAATTCTGACCCAAAATGTTTTTATTTTTGATAAAAAATATATGGAAAAATTGTGTTAGTGAGAACCGTATCTGGACAAGATCTAGCAGTTGTCGTTCCATCCAAGTTAATAGTATAAATACGTTACTTAAATATGTAAACACAGTTGGCAAGGCAAAGCTTGACAGAGGTCACTTGCATAATTTTGATTGTCACCAAACAGTGACATGCTGGATTGGTCATTTGTTTTGAACTCTGAAGTTAATCTTCTTTCAGTGGTTTACGATGTAATTCATAGTGTTTCACACCACCCAGTATATGTTGTACTGGAAACTTTCTGTTATAGTCTGTATAATAAGGGAGCAAATTCCAAAGAGTCGGTGCAGCTACAGAGAAAGCCTTAGTCCCAATATTGGCATTGACTAGGAACAACAAGTAAACCGGAACTGGATGATGCAGATGGATAACAATAACAACCGTAACAACTAACAGCTGGATAACAATAACAACCGTAACAACTAACAGCTGGATAACAATAACAACCGTAACAACTAACAGCTGGATAACAATAACAACCGTAACAACTAACAGCTGGATAACAATAACAACCGTAACAACTAACAGCTGGATAACAATAACAACCGTAACAACTAACAGCTGGATAACAATGTCAACCTTAGCTGTACTACAGCTTTCGATATAGTTCTTACTTTTTCAATTTACTGTACACTAGAACCATGGTTTGTGGTCACCTCACTAATACAGCCACCTTGCAATTAAGGTCACCCTAGGACAGTTTCTTTGACACAAAGGATAGGAAATTGGTCCTGCTATTACGGTCACCTTGCCATTCAGGACATTTATACCGAGTCCCGAGGGTTGCCTTAATAGGGAGGTTCCACTGTATTATATTTGTATTTTACTTACACATTGACCTTTAATAACTCTGTGTCTTCCACCAGGTGTCTCTGTCTGTCTGGTTATGGCGGCGAGGTTTGTGAGATTGACTACGATGACTGTCTGCCGGCCCCGAAGTGTCTCAATAGCGGTCAGTGTCTCGACGGTGTGGACAACTACACCTGCTCCTGCCCAGTCTGGACCACTGGACGCAACTGTGAAACACTTCTCTACGCTCCCACGCCATCCGTTCTCAGCGACACCCTAACAACAGTGTCATCATGGCAACAGGCTCCACCCATGGTAACAACCATTAGCACTGTCGACATGATGGAGTCTGTTTCTCGAGTCGCCACAGTAACATCGGAGACGGTGTCTACAACATCAAGCCTGAGCATTACGCACATGGTGTCTACAGAATCAGTCACCATGGTAACCACGCCATCAATATCAACACTATCAGAAAGTGCTGCGACAAGCGTGATATCGACAGGAGTGATAATAACGGCCACTCCAACTACATCAGTCCACCTGTCCACTGTGACTGTCACCTCAAGCTTGGATGTCATCTCTCCGTCACTGACAGTCGACACAGAGGTGACACAAGAGACTGTGTCACCTAGACCAGACCTGGTGACAACTGCAGTCACAGAGGCAGTGCACACACAATCAGTCGCACCAGCCACGGTCTTATTCTCAAGTTTTTCAGTAACAATGTATGATTCCACAGAATCAACTGTCCAGCTCGCCACCATGGCAACAGTAACCATGAAAATGGCAACAGTAACCATGGAAACAGTCTCCATGGCAACAGTAACCATGAAAATGGCAACCATGGCAACAGTAACCATGGAAACGGCAACTATGACAACCACAGGTTCTACTTCATTATTGTCCCACCCCCCTCTGTTCCCCTCTACCCCTGGGGTGACTGGGAGTGTGGCAGTAGAAACTTTGGTGGCTGGTTCCTCGGTTGTTTCCCCTGGGGAGACGGAAACAAGAACCCTTCCCTGGAGCGGGGAAAACATGTCAGGTCTGTCCCCAGTTGGCATGGCAACCACGCTGCACAGCTTCACAGCTTCTAGGTTGCCCACGGCAACAGCCTGGCACAATACATCTGAGGTGACGTCATATACGCCAGTGTCGGCAGTCAGCATGCCAAGTGTGTCAGCAGTAGGGCCAGTCACTGTGTCACTGCCAGTAACACACATTGTTACAGCAATGCCATCTAGCAGCATACCAGCTATGTCAACACCCACAGCATACACAGCAGTGCAAGTTAGCAGCATGCCAATTGTACTAGCATCCACAACAATGCCAATTGGCAGTATGCCAAGTGTGCTAGCATCCACAGCAATGCCAGTTGGCAGCATGCCAAGTGTGCTAGCATCCACAGCAATGCCAGTTAGCAGCATGCCAAGTGTGCTAGCATCCACAACAATGCCAATTAGCAGCATGCCAAGTGTGCTAGCATCCACAGCAATGCCAGTTGGCAGCATGCCAAGTGTGCTAGCATCCACAGCAATGCCAGTTGGCAGCATGCCAAGTGTGCTAGCATCCACAGCAATGCCAGCTAGTAGCATATTATTAACATCCCAGCTAGCTAGTTCAGCAGTTGAATCGGCCTTAGCAACACCAGCGCTGTTAGTGGCAACACCTGTGTTGTCAATAGCAACACCCAAGTCAATAGCAACACCTTCGTTGTCAATAGCAACAGGACAATTGAGCACGCTGCCTACATACTCTGCTTCTGTTTCAATGCACTTCTCATCAGTAACGGAGCCAGCTGTAACAATGCACTTCACATTGACAACGGAGTCGGCTGTAACCAGTTTTCCTGGTGATGCTCTGTCGTCAGGTTTGGAACTTTGTTTTTATTCTGATCAATTTGTGTTTCTGTTGTATAATTGTTGTCTGCTTTTTGTGTTTGCATGTTGTCATATGGACTGTGGTGTAGTTGCTTCTGTACCAACTCGATCATAGCTGATGTCTTGTAATCTGCCATATGTTAGTTCAGTGACCTCTGATATCTGGTAACTCACAGTGAGTATGTTACATCCAATGATGGTTGATATCTGGAAACCTACAGTATATATACGACATCCAATAATGGTTGATATCTCATAACCCACAGTGAGTATGTTACATCCAATTGTGGTTGATATCTCGTAACCCACAGTGAATATGATACATCCAATGATGGTTTATATCTGGTAACCTACAGTGAGTATGTTACATCCTATGATGCTTGATATCTGGTAACCCACAGTGAGTATGTTACATTCTATGATGGTTGATATCTGGTAACCCACAGTGAGTATGTTACATTCTATGATGGTTGATATCTCGTAACCCATAGTGAGTATGTTACATCCTATGATGCTTGATATCTGGTAACCCACAGTGAGTATGTTACATCCTATGATGCTTGATATCTGGTAACCCACAGTGAGTATGTTACATTCTATGATGGTTGATATCTGGTAACCCACAGTGAGTATGTTACATTTTATGATGGTTGATATCTGGTAATCCACAATGAATAAAAATGTATGTTACATTCTATGATGGTTGATATCTGGTAACCCACTGAGTATGTTACATCCAATGATGGTTGATATCTGGTAACCCACAGTGAGTATGTTACATTTTATAATGGTTGATATCTGGTAACCCAATGTGAGTATGTTACATTCTATGATGGTTGATATCTGGTAACCCACAGTGAGTATGTTACATTCTATGGTGGTTGATATCTGGTAACCCACAGTGAGTTTGTTACATCCAGTGATGGTTGATATCTTGTAACCCACAGTAAGTATGTTACATCCAATGATGGTTGATATCTCGTAACCCACAGTAAGTGTACTATGTTCAGTGACAGCTGATATTTGATTATGAACAATTGATTGCAGGTTGACACAAGTTTAAGATAATTAGCTACAAAGAATCAGTCCAAGAAACATAATTCCACCATCAAATGGCTAGTTCAGTTAATTAAGAAACTGCCTTCCTGGCAATAGTCAATGTACCTATACAGTGTCATTAAACATTCAGATAAGATAAGATAAATTGTGTTCTGACATTTCCTTAGCATCCATTGAACCTGCTACTGTCTTGGAGTACACATCATCTGTTGCCATGACAACACCAATCGCCATCACTACACCAGTCGTCATGACAACCACAGCTGAGCCAATGAGCTGCTTTGATGAACCGTGTGCCCATGGCGGCTCATGCGTCATTGCCACCCAGGGTGAACATGCAACGTTCTACTGCGTGTGCACTTTCAACTACAAGGGAGAATGGTGTGAAACAGGTACAAGCATTGTGGGAAAGGTCTTAATCATGCTCAGTTGGTTTTATTGCGTCACATGGACCTATATGCCACTGGATGCAGAATTGTTAATTATGTTAAATATATAATTAATTCTACTAAAGTTTGCTTTAGTTTTCTAACTGTAAACCTTTTAATCATTACACTTAAATGTTGGTTGTTTAAGCAAATAATTGGTAAATTAAATGTTATCATATCTATTGTCGTAATAATGTTACATTGAGCTGAGTATTTTGTCCCAACTTTGGAGATACAGAGTTAGGATAAAATACTAATAATAATGTTACTTTGGGATGGATGTTTTGTTCTAGCTTTAAGGTAATGCTACAATGAACTGAGTATATTGTTCTAGCTGTGAAGATAAAATGATACAGCAATGATGTTAGTTTGAGCTGAGTGTTTTGTTCTAGCCGTGGAGATGGAGATGATTCGGTTCACGGGTGAATCAGTCCTCACCTTCCCTCCTCCAGTAATGACAGATGGAGCCGTCTTAAAACTCTCGCTGCAGACAACTCAGGTATACAAATATAAAACTGTACTTGTGGTATTTTATTAAATATGTTATGTAATATAAAAATTACTGTTTTCGTAGGACTTATTCACTGATCACCAACCACCCCCATGTTTTAAAGAAGCTACAGCTCTCCCATGAAGAATGTGAACAAGTGGAAACAATGTATTCATAATCTTAGAATGTGATGCTCCTGTAAACAGGCTCAGTCTTTGTCTCGGTGGAAACATATGAAGATGCAATTCAATTCTGTTTTCAGGAAAACGGAGTTGTATTTTACTCGGCCAAGGATTACAGCACAGTTGATTCAACTCATTATGTGCGACTTCTTGTGGAAGATGGTATTTTGAAGGTATGCTATATTTTGTTTAATATGCTGTGATCAACAAGTCAAATGTGAAGGTTCTAGTGGTCTCATGAACAGTAGAAATCCCATAAAGTGGGCACATAAAATTAAATGATTCATGAACATTTCACTGTTTTAATTCAATCACACCTCAGCTGTAGCCCTCTATATCCTGCTCTGGGGTAACATGAATGTCAAGTGTAGATTTCATAAATATCATAATACCATATTTGATGTGATGTCTGGTCCGGGTGACATATAGACCACAGTTCTGTCAATCTTAAAGTGTATCGGTTCAATTCCCCTTGCTGTTTCAAAGCTTGGCTAATTTTGTTCACTTCACATTGCCTCAGTTCACTCAGTTGTATGGATGAGTGAATGTGATGCACTTATGTAAACATATTGTTTCTTTTTTGTTGTAATTGTGGTGCAGCTAAATGCTTTAAAAGATGAACTGCTACTACGTGGACTGAATACGTCTACCATAAGGTGAAATATCAAGTGATTAGAGCAGTCCTGAGGATTGGATACAATGCTAATTAAGAACTGACCTCAATTGTGTTTGTAGGACACTAGTGTGACTGATACAGGAACTATGTATATGTTTCAGTATGAGTTCTCGTGTGTCATCCAGAGCTTCCGTCTGGACAGCAGGGTGAGAGTTGACACGGGGGACATCTACAATGTCTCTGTCACGTGAGTCTTAAAATTAGCAATATACTCAATAATAGGTGTACTCACTTCACTGACTGAATCTTTTGTCTCAACAGTGGTTCAACTTGATGCTGACATGTGCTAGAGAAAAATCATCATTTTGTTTGGTACATTCAAACCTTGGTTCATGGTCACCTCACTAATATAGCCACCTTGCAATTAAGGTCACCCTAGGATATTCCCAAATTATTTCTGTAACAACAAAGTTGAGGAAATGAGTCCTGCTAATGCAGTCACCTCGCTATTCAGGTCGATCACTGTTCTGCAGTCCCAGAGGTGACATTAACAATGAGGTCCCAGTGTAATTTATGTGAAGCACCCAAGAGCATTTTAAAAGTGGATTTTGGTTATGCAGATTCCTATTGTAACAATAAATATCATACTATTATATTTGTTTTGAATCAGGCTATAACAGTTTGATTAAAACTCATAACATGAAATTTTTGCCACTTTCACTTCATAACTTTATATACAGAAGCACGTATAACTTAATTAGCTGTTCTAGCTGAATGTACAACACAATTAGTTTACTAGTTAAATTAATTAAACCATTTTCATTTCTTCGTGTTTTAGTCAGACGACTGGTTGCGTAGCAACCCTCCTGGTGGCCGGTCCCAACAATACAAGTGGCCGCACCCAGATGGGGATGACTTATGTCTTTCCCACCTTCCGATTCACCCATCTCTCCTCCCTCTACCTGGGAGGAGTCCTCACTTCCCTCTCCTACATCCCTGGGAAAGGGAGCAACTTCACCGGCTGTCTCGGACACATCTCATGGAACGACATCCCCCTGAGGCTTGTGAACGCCACTAGTGGGGTAAGTGTGGGATTAATGTGACTAGTGGGGTAAGTATGGGATTAACACCACTAGTGGGGTAAGTGTGGGATTAACACCACTAGTGGGGTAAGTGTTGGATTAACAGCAGCGGTGTATGTGTTGGATTAACAGAGCAGCTAACTATATAAGAAAGCATACTGCCACTTAGTTTTCATAACAATTGTATCATCTTATATTTGTTAACCTTCTAATGACATTACTTTATTAGCTTGATGTTCAACATGTTTTCTTTCTTTACAGTGATCTGAACTTGACAGTTGTTTTATAATTGGCCATAATTGGCATACGTATGTTATATTTGGTAAGAATTGCAAGCGGTTCATAGTTTTCCTTTTGAGCCATCTTGGAAGTTTGTCATCCTGGAATATTTTATCTTCCCAAACTGTTCCATCGTGCCTGGAATACTATGCAAATATACATCATAACCACGCAAATCATAACCATGCAAATATACATCATAACCACACAAATATACATCATAACCACGCAACTATACATCATAGCCAAGCAAATATACATCATAATCACGCAAATATACATCATAACCACGCAAATATACATAATAACCACACAAATATACATCATAACCACGCAAATATACATCATAACCACGCAAATATACATCATAACCAGGCATATATACATCATAACCACGCAAATATACATCATAACCAAGCAAATATACATCATAACCACGCAAATATACATCATAACCACACAAATATACATCATAACCACACAACTATACATCATAGCCAAGCAAATATACATCATAACCACGCAAATATACATAATAACCATGCAAATATACATAATAACCACACAAATATACATCATAACCACGCAAATATACATCATAACCACGCAAATGTACATCATAACCAGGCAAATATACATCATAACCACGCAAATATACATCATAACCACGCAAATATACATCATAACCAAGCAAATATACATCATAACCATGCAAATATACATCATAACCACGCAAATATACATCATAACCACGCAAATATACATCATAACCACGCAAATATACATCATAACCATGCAAATATACATCATAACCACGCAAATATACATCATAACCACACAAATGAAGTAAACAGACGCAGATGACGAAACACTGTTATGCCTTACAGGAGAACATAGAGGACTGCACCCTACCCCTCTCCACCACCCTCCCCCCTTCCACCCCAACTGAGGCACCCCTCACCTGTGACAACCTCTCGTGTGACAATGGCGCTACCTGTAGGATGATAGTGGCACCCTCTGGTGGTGTACCAACGTATCACTGCGATTGTCCTCTTCACTTCCGCGGTCAGCTATGTCAGGAAGGTAACGTTTCGGGAATAGTGTTTCATGGATTTAAGAAAATCTGTGATAAATGATGTTTTGTATAGATAGAATATCGTGTATCTACGCGATGAGTCATTGTTTGATGTAAAGTGCCATAGTGAATGTTTTGTTATATCTAAATGTTGTACATACTTTTATTATTACCTTCAGCTGTTGTTATCATACAATGCGTCTTTATTTTTTACTAAGTTACCACTCCAAAGTTTGATGAAAATCAGTTTATGGTTTAATGGCTATAATTTTATGTCTTCATATAATATCCAACCTAATGCTAATTCATCGGTTTTACTTTCAGAAATTTATGTTTATTTCCCACGTTTCCGTGGAAATTCCTACCTGGAACACAACCTGCTTGACCTTGACTCAGCCAAGAACCTTGACCTCTACTTGTCCTTCAAGACAACCTCCAATAATGGAACATTATTGTTCTCAGAAGATGAATATTCTGGATTCTTTTACGTGTTCATCAAAGATGGAAAAGTGCAACTTCAGTTGTCCTGCAGCCGAGTTAATGTTTTGTTTATTGACACCCAGACCTCTGTCAACAATGGCACTCTGACCATCGTCAACATTCAGTAAGTTTTATTTGTCTCTGAATCAACATATTTTGAGTGACCGTTTTTGGTTGTAGCAACCAGAACTGAACTGTATTCATGTACTTCATGGCCGCAGTGTTTCATTTGTGGAAATTAATAACAAATAGTTCCAAAGTCAAGAGGTTTTTTTAACAAGTCTTATAGGTTAATTGATGATTTGAGTACATCTCTCTTTGCGTACATCACATCAAAGTCAAGTCATGTTCATGACACCGAGAAAACATTTGGAGCCAGAATGTCAACAAAATATATGATAGAATGTCCATGCAAATGCTCCAGGTGGTCAGCACCCATTTTTATGGTTTGCACCAGGCAACAAATTAACAGGTCATGTGAGTGGCCAAGATCATTGTTTCACAATGTAGGCCTAATAATATCAAAAGTATTTCTTTGTGATTTCAATGAGAATTAATCTTCCATCAAACATGTTAATCATCGTTTATGCTTCGCTTAGCTTTGCCAACAACCTTTTGTTTGTATGGTTTCAAGGTCACCACATGTTGCTGTCAGTAAAACAGCACACACTAAATGGAAATGCACATTAAGTTATAGCAGCTTTGACGATAATGGCAATATTTACTTTTTTAAAGTTGGTGTTTATGATACATGCAAAAAACTATGTATAATTTCCAGTTGGCTTAAATGATGTTTTATCCATCAAAAGTATGAAATTGGCAGTCATAATAATAAGGTAACTTCTTTTGCGCTTAAATCATCAGAAACAAAGCTCACATCATGTGTTCAGTAACCTAACTGGTTTAAAACTACTGTTTCAGCCTGGCCATATTTCCCATGTCTCGGCGTTGTGATGTCAGCATACAGATCAGCAACAATATCCCGATCAATGCATCACTGTCCACATCACACCAGGTGGCAGCACCGACCCTGAGCACACTCTATGTCGGGGGTCTGCCGCCTGGATATATTCCATCAGCCGGAGCAATGCGGTCTGAGCACATTGTTGGCTTTGTCGGGTGCATGCGTCACCTACAGGTGAATGGCAACGAACGCTTGTTGTTCCAAGATGCCACAAGGGGACAGAACATTGATGATTGCGACGTTCCATTGTGCAGCTTCCAGCCATGTCTCAACAATGGAACTTGTCAAAGGTGGGCTCCATCGGTTCATTTTGTTACTTTTTATGTCTAATTATGAGCAAAATACTTACTCATGCTTTTTATTTTAACTTGAAGTCTTAAGTTGTATTTGTGCTTCTAATGCGTTTGTAGAGAAAAAAACAGGCTTCATCATCCTAGCTAGATGCTGTTTATTTAATCATTATAAAGTAAGACGTGTCAAGTTAATCCAGAATACTACAACGAGACCTACTAATATGCTAGACATAAGTTACGTTACATGGTGACGTGTCTGTTGCATGCCCTTCCATCTGTCTGTCTGTCTGTCTACATGTCATCTTACCACTATATATCATGTTCAGACCTGCCTACCATTCCGGATTGTCCGGAATCATTCCGGAAAGTCACCTCAAATTACGGTATTATGGCGAGGGATGAAAATATTACGGACTGTCACCATGTTCGCCAATCACTCAAATTTAGCTTCGACTATATTCAACAGGTGGCAGCATATGCATGCAGCATGTTGTGACATGGTTTTTCATTCGCCGAGTCTGGTCGTAATCTAACCAATAGGAAACAGCATTATGACAAATTCGCATTTCCGTGATCAAACAAAACGAAGTCACGCGGCACAAAATGATGGCTGACAGCGAAACAACGCCACCGCCAACCAAAAAGAAACGTGTAATGCAAAAATTTAGTGAGTGTTGTACTTGTAGTGTTAGGCCAACTGACTGTACTAAGACTAAGTAGTGTATTTATTGAGGAGTTTAGTCTATCATTGACAGCCTATCATACAGTCATTAGAGTCTAGGCGATGTCGATGACAGCGTAATGTAATGGTTTTGCCATTGCTACCCCCCCCCATCTATCATTTATCATTCTATCAGGCTGTAATATAGGGATAGGCTTATATACTAGAGTTGAGTAGACTAGAGTCTATGGTTTTGCCGTCGCTGCCTGCCTGCCTGTCACGTTGTCACTATATGTCATGTTTCAGTCACACAGTGTCGTGGTGGTGTGTCTGTCTATCCGTCGGTCTGTCATGTTGTCACTATACGTCATGTTTCAGTCACACAGTGTCGTGGTGGTGTGTCTGCCTCTCTGTCATGTTGTCACTATATGTCTTGTTTCAGTCACACAGTGTCGTGGTGGTGTGTCTGTCTATCCGTCGGTCTGTCATGTTGTCACTATACGTCATGTTTCAGTGACACAGTGTCGTGGTGGTGTGTCTGTCCGGCTGGCATCACTGGCAATCTGTGCGAGAGGACAGCGTGTCATCATGACCCATGTCAACACGGCGGCACCTGTTTGGTGACACGTGACACCTTCTTCTGTGTGTGTCCTTACGGTCGACACGGTGCCAACTGCAGTCAAGGTGACATGACATGTCTAGTGAACATTATTAGTTTGATTTAACACTATTGTTTATTTTAGCATTCACGTGTTTCAAACGGTGTATGTTGTAATAATGGAATCTGTATTCTTGGGTTGTTCTAAATAAATGTCTTAACTGTCTCACTAAGCTGCATTGTAATTGACCAGCTAATTAATACATGTAATATAAATGTACCAGACAGCAGAGCTTATATTTACTGAAATTGGAAAATGTGTAATAGATTGTAATGCAAAAATTTACAATGACCTGTTCTTATTGCCTCTTGTAATATCCTGGTGTCCTGTGTGGTAGTGCCCAGTTGTAATATCCTGGTGTCCCGTGTGGTAGTGCCCAGTTGTAATATCCTCGTGTTCTGTGTGGTAGTGCCCAGTTGTAATATACTGGTGTCCTGTGTGATAGTGCCCAGTTGTAATATCCTGGTGTCCTGTGTGATAGTGCCCAGTTGTAATATCCTGGTGTCCTGTGTGGTAGTGCCCAGTTGTAATATCCTGGTGTCCCGTGTGGTAGTGCCCAGTTGTAATATCCTCGTGTTCTGTGTGGTAGTGCCCAGTTGTAATATCCTGGTGTCCCGTGTGGTAGTGCCCAGTTGTAATATCCTGGTGTCCCGTGTGGTAGTGCCCAGTTGTAATATCCTCGTGTTCTGTGTGGTAGTGCCCAGTTGTAATATCCTGGTGTCCCGTGTGGTAGTGCCCAGTTGTAATATCCTGGTGCCTTGTGTGGTAGTGCCCAGTTGTAATATCCTGGTGTCCTGTGTGATAGTGCCCAGTTGTAATATCCTGGTGTCCCGTGTGGTACTGCCCAGTTGTAATATCCTGGTGTTCTGTGTGGTAGTGCCCAGTTGTAATATCCTGGTGTCCTGTGTGGTAGTGCCCAGTTGTAATATCCTGGTGTCCTGTGTGGTAGTGCCCAGTTGTAATATCCTGGTGTCTTGTGTGGTAGTGCCCAGTTGTAATATCCTGGTGTTCTGTGTGGTAGTGCCCAGTTGTAATATCCTGGTGTCCTGTGTGGTAGTGCCCAGTTGTAATATCCTGGTGTCTTGTGTGGTAGTGCCCAGTTGTAATATCCTGGTGTCCCGTGTAGTAGTGCCCAGTTGTAATATCCTGGTGTCCCGTGTGGTAGTGCCCAGTTGTAATATCCTGGGGTCTTGTGTGATAGTGCCCAGTTGTAATATCCTGGTGTCCCGTGTGGTAGTGCCCAGTTGTAATATCCTGGTGTTCTGTGTGGTAGTGCCCAGTTGTAATATCCTGGTGTCCTGTGTGATAGTGCCCAGTTGATATATCCTGGTGCCTTGTGTGGTAGTGCCCAGTTGTAATATCCTGGGGTCCTGTGTGATAGTGCCCAGTTGTAATATCCTGGTTTCCCATGTGGTAGTGCCCAGTTGTAATATCCTGGTGTTCTGTGTGGTAGTGCCCAGTTGTAATATCCTGGTGTCCTGTGTGGTAGTGCCCAGTTGTAATATCCTGGTGCCTTGTGTGGTAGTGCCCAGTTGTAATATCCTGGTGTCCTGTGTGATAGTGCCCAGTTGTAATATCCTGGTGTCCCGTGTGGTAGTGCCCAGTTGTAATATCCTGGTGTTCTGTGTGGTAGTGCCCAGTTGTAATATCCTGGTGTCCTGTGTGGTAGTGCCCAGTTGTAATATCCTGGTGTCTTGTGTGGTAGTGCCCAGTTGTAATATCCTGGTGTCCTGTGTGATAGTGCCCAGTTGTAATATCCTGGTGTCCCGTGTGGTAGTGCCCAGTTGTAATATCCTGGTGTCCCGTGTGGTAGTGCCCAGTTGTAATATCCTGGTGTTCTGTGTGGGAGTGCCCATTTGTAATATCCTGGTGTCCTGTGTGGTAGTGCCCAGTTGTAATATCCTGGTGCCTTGTGTGGTAGTGCCCAGTTGTAATATCCTGGGGTCCTGTGTGATAGTGCCCAGTTGTAATATCCTGGTGTCCTGTGTGATAGTGCCCAGTTGTAATATCCTGGTGTCCTGTGTGGTAGTGCCCAGTTGTAATATCCTGGTGTCCAGTGTGATAGTGCCCAGTTGTAATATCCTGGTGTCCTGTGTGATATTGCCCAGTTGTAATATCCTGGTGTCCTGTGTGGTAGTGCCCAGTTGTAATATCCTGGTGTCCTGTGTGATAGTGCCCAGTTGTAATATCCTGGTGTCCTGTGTGGTAGTGCCCAGTTGTAATATCCTGGTGTCCTGTGTGATAGTGCCCAGTTGTAATATCCTGGTGTCCTGTGTGGTAGTGCCCAGTTGTAATATCCTGGTGTCCTGTGTGATAGTGCCCAGTTGTAATATCCTGGTGTCCTGTGTGATAGTGCCCAGTTGTAATATCCTGGTGTCCTGTGTGATAGTGCCCAGTTGTAATGCTTTAATTTTGTGTCTCATATATGCTTCTACACTATATGTACACATCTACTCACATTAATTTTAAGATAAAAACCTTCTAATTTGAAAGGTAGAACTAAAATTGTTTGATATGTATTTACCGTATAAATAAATAAACAGATTATGATAACGATTATGATAGGTGGTGATGGAACACATTTTTGCATGTCCACAGAACTGATCATCTCTCGGCCGAGTTTCCGTGGCAACCAGTATGGCTATTCATCCTACCTGGCGTATCCTCGAGTGAAGAATATGGACTTTCACCTGGAGCTACGCTTCAACTTCATTGTGACAGGAAGTGACCCCGCCCCCAGTGGGATGATGGTCTATGCCGGGCAGCGCGGAGGTGAGGATTTCCAGTGCTGGTCACTATAGTTGTAGTTATATTTATTCAACATTGAATTAATTTCCACCCTTATTTCCTTACTTTGTGTGTCCCTCATCATGATATAAAGCTTAATGATTCTGACTTGTTGCACTTTTATGCTTAATTTCTAAATGATTTATAGGTGTTATAATGTGGTGGAACCACGGTATTAAGGTCACCCTCGAGACTGGACAAAAGTTACCTGGATATTAGTTGTTGGAACTAACTTCCTATACTTTACTGTTACAAAATTAACTTGGAACTGTCTCAGGGAGACCTTAATTGCAAGGTGGCTGTATTGCCGAGGTTATACGGTAGTTTATTATTACTATTATTACACATACACGGTGTACTATTTATTATTGTTAGAAGTGTGTGAGATTCTGTGCGAGTGGAGCCAACTGGCGACAGGAAGTAACTCGGCGCCTGCCTAGGGAATAGGATGTTTTTGTTTTGGGGCGTAATCACATGAATGACATATAAAGACTGGTAAAAGTTCTGGTTTCTGACTGATAAAATTAAACTTAAACGATGGGAAAGTCTTGTAAGTAAAATTTTACGGTAATCGTTTTAGCAGTGGTTATAGCAAGATATCTGGAACAGGCTGATAAAACGCACGTTTACCGTGAACATAATTACCTACAACAGTTTCTCCACTGCCTAGGAAAACAGAACAGTGTTAACGAGATCAGTTGTATCCATCCCCTGTGGCTGTTGTATCCTCAAATGAAGCACAAGCTGCCATACCATCTTTCGTCAAATTACAACGTAAACACATCGCCCAAGCAATATTACAGACCTTTATTCAGTTATAACCAGTGCTAAACTTGATTACTGTAATTAACATTGTTACTTACAAAACTTCTCCCATCTGTTTGAGTTCTTTCCATCAGTCGGAAACAGGAACATTCATCAGTCTTCTGTGTCATTCCTCTGATTATACCACAAATGGAAAAAATTATCCTATTCCCTATGCAGGTGACAGCACAACGGATGTCGCCAGCTGACTCCAAAGTGAAAATGACTTACAGGCCTTATTGTTCAGTGCCAAAACTATGAGACTGTAGATAATCATATGATTCCAGGTCGACCCAGCGATGGAGCAGACTATATTGCTGTTGGCGTAACAAAAGGCCACGTGATCTTCCAGTATGACCTGGGCTCAGGTAAAAAAACTTCACAACGTCATTTGAAGCATTTTCAAATTCAGTTCACATATTTTTAATCTGGATATGAAAAGACATAACTCTTGATGCATATAATTAATTATTTCGGCCATGTGAAATGGCATCAATCTCTAGAGAGACTAATAATGGAAGGAAAAGTGGAAGGCAGCAGAAGCAGAGGAAAACCTAGGAGACAATGGGAGAAGGACAGAGGAATGGATGGGAGCAGACGTCTGGCGAGTGGGGAGACTGGCAAACGAAAGAGCTGTCTATAGACAATCCATCAAGGCTGCAATGTCCGGAAATGGATAAGCAAACCCAACCATCCAAAGGCCATCATAATTCTAGTCCAGTGCCGGTTTCTGAGGTGCACATTTTAATTATTGTCTGCCCTAATTTACCTTGCCTGACTCTTAAATGGCAGTATCTATTTGAACTGACATCTGTGGCAACCATTTGACCTTTGTGACAAACGTTTCACCTCAGTTACAGATATTTGACCTCTGAAACCTCCATCAAAGATAAAACCTCAAAATATATATTCAAAGTTGAAACACTTGAGAATCGTTGCACGGGTTGACCCCAAGTGAAATAACTGTGTCTTGTCTGCCAGGGATGACAGTGATACAAAGTGACCATCCTGTGGACACAGTGACCACTGTCCACTCAGTCCACCTCGGTCGCTATCGGCAACATGGCTGGCTCCAGGTAGATGGTCAACGTAATGTGTCTGACCACTCTCCCGGTCAACTATTTGGCTTGAACGTCTTCTCAGAATTCTACATTGGCGGCCATGACACATTTGACTTTGACCTACTTCCTCGTCAACTCAACTTCACCTCTGGATTCACAGGTCAGAGAAATATTTGTTAGACCAAACAAAGCATTACAGGTGTTGTTCCTAATAATAATTAAGTCTGACCCATTTATTATGTGAAACAAAACAAATGGGATACAATAGGTCAAGGTCTATTCCACTTAACGTGTGATATTTGCATCATGAGCCAAATGCTGTCTGGTACATGCAGCTCCATCCATGATGTGACATTTAATGTCTCATTTCTGATTGAATTGGTCAATATATATATATGTATATAGAAAATCACCAAATAGTTCATCCTTTTTAGGAATGCTTAAACGTTATATTTATTTAATATTTTGACCAATATAATAATAATTATAGTAAAAGTAATGTAAAGCCTACATGCCTCATGGACCATCCCTTGCAGACATACAATAAACTATGCATGGTATACCCAAACAAAAAGGTTTAGTTTAAACTCAGTTACAACTCAACTAAATTTCAGTTGAATTTAAACTGATTATGTATGAATAGGTGAATTTCAATTATTGAAAGTTGGTTTCATCTGCCTTTCAACCTGCATTCAACAGTTGAACACAAGCTTAATAGGGAGACAAAGTTGAATCCAATTTGAAAGTGAAGATTAACAACAGTTGAATGCAAGTTGAAAGCAGGGACTCTGTCATTTACAATTCATCCAAGTTGAACGCAAGTTGAATGTTGGGACTGTAATTCGGGTCCCTGGCCATGTACACAAGTTGCAACATGTGCCCACTCCTTAGACCAGAAATATGTTTGTAATACCATATAATGGTCTTACATTTAATCTTATCTTAATTTATCCGAGTTATCCCATTTAAAGTTGTTGTTTACTTTTTATCAGGGTGCATATTTGACATGACACTGCGGGCTGGCCGCTATGGCCGTTGGTCACCACTGGGCAAGGTGCTGTCCGGTCGCAACATACAGCAGTGTCAGAGGTCAGAGTGCAAAGTTCACAGTTGCCACAATGGCGCCACCTGTGTAGAAATGGGTGCATCATTCAGGTGGGTTGTTCGTGTCTGACTTGAGGAATTATGTTAGAAAACAGTATATTTATACTTCTATCAGATAATTTCTTTCTAAACAATAAAGATGGATTTTTATGTATATATGCTGCTTAACACACTTCTGCAGTAGGAAGTCTCAGCTCGCTTAGAATCGACACAACACACAAGATTCGATTGCCACCCAGACCCCCACACACAGGACCCTGACGCCAACCCCAAACTAACACACAGACCCCTGATGCCAACCCAGACACACACACAGGACCCTGATGCCACCCCAGACACACACACAGGACCCTGATGCCACCCCAGACACACACACAGGACCCTGATGCCACCCCAGAGTCTAAAACAAACATCAATGACATCAAATTTAGGTTGCCATTGAAAGTCGTAGCACCACTGTCATGCAGATCATTTGTCTTATGCTGTCCACTGATAACTTATATCTCCTAATTCAAAGTGACACACATGACAGCAGATACTTGTTTTTGTTTTTTTATGGAAATGAACAATCTAGTGGTGCCACACAGTGGAGTACACTAGAGACAGTAAAATAAATATAATTTCCACCAAGTGGCGCCACCATTTTGTCTTTTTCACACTGATTAAAAAAACAGAATTTTTGTAAACGTAAGAATATTTTTCATGCGTACTGTATGCTAAAAAGAATAAATATGGTATTTTGCATATTTTGTTATGTAAGTATTTAGATGTCTTTTAGGCATCATAAAAAGACACCTAATATATGTCGTTTTTACGTAATTGTGAGACGTCACCAAAAAACACCTGCTAAAAGACATCTGATAGACGTGTCCTCACTTGGAAGTCTGAACTGACGTAGTCGTTGGTTGGTCCTAGGTGCGACTGTCCAGCGGGGTGGACAGGTCAGCTGTGTGCGGACAGGACGACCCTGTGTGACAGCCCACTGACCAACCTGTGTGCCCCGGGCTCCCGCTGCTCACCCCTCACTGAGGGCGGCTACAAGTGTCAATGTCCACTGGGCAAGGCTGGACCCAACTGTCACCAGAGTAAGTGTCACCATCTTGTACAATAGTAAATGTCACCATCTTGTGGCCGGCGTAAATGTCACTGTCTTGTGGCCAGAGTAAGTCTCACCATCTTGTCACCAGAGTAAGTGTCACCATCTTGTCCCACAGTAAGTGTCCCTTGTGGCCAGAGTAAGTCTGTCTTGTCATGCTTCTCTCAGAGTATGTGTGTAATTTCAGCGTGTATGTGTGGGTGGGCGTGCATGCATATTTATCACCTATCTCAGTTTTGCATAATATAAGAACGTGAGCTGATGTCACAAACATTGTACTACAACTGCATGAAATAACATGTTATTACACCTATTATTCACTGAGTCTATTTTAAAACACTCACATAGAATGTCACCTTCTATGTTTATAGACATTACAGTCAGCGATGCGTCATTCAAGGGAGAGGCATCTTACCTTGGGTTAGTGCCACCCCGCAATATTCGCTACAGCATCAGCATAGAGCTGCAGATGAAGCCAACAGTTGTGTCCGGTCTGGTTCTGTACCTCGCTGAACACCTGAGTGCGAGGACTAGTGACTTCTTCTCTCTGGAGCTCTACAGAGGCTGGCTCCAGCTGCGGTACAACACTGGCTCCAACCAGCCGACTGTCATACGGAGCAGTCAGCGACTGGATATCAAAACAGGTGGAGGTGTTATAAACTTCTTCTTCCATGATCACTTGGTGGGTGGGGCTGTAGTTTGGTCCTTGGTCAGTCTCTCCCATCATTGGCTTCCTGTTGTACATGCATTATTAACAACTTGATCAAATGCTGCAGAAAGACAGGTCTTGACCTTTTATTTTCAATCTCCGTTCATTATATAATAGCAATGATGGAGGCAGAAATGTCACCATTGTGACATTGGATTAATTAGTTCAGTCTGAATTTAAGATTCAGCAACAATCTGATGAACTATTAATTATAGTGTAGAGAAGATGTAGAGGCAAGTGTATGTTTCATTTATTATTTACCCTATTTACTGTTGCTTTATTGATAAACTTCCCATTTCTTGTACTAGATAAGTGGCACCATGTGGTGGTTGGACGTAACAGAACACACGGCTACGTGGAAGTGGAAGGGAAGCGAAAGACAGCCCGGGCAGAGTCAGGGATGATTTCCCTGGACACTGCCACCCTCTTGTATGTAGGTGAGTGATGGTGGTGCGTTATGAGGGCCACCCTCTTGTATATAGGTAAGTGACGGTGGTGCGTTATGAGGGCCACCCTCTTGTATGTAGGTGAGTGACGGTGGTGCGTTATGAGGGCCACCCTCTTGTATGTAGGTGAGTGACGGTGGTGCGTTATGACGGCCACCCTCTTGTATGTAGGTGAGTGACGGTGGTGTGTTATGAGGGCCACCCTCTTGTATGTAGGTGAGTGACGGTGGTGTATTATGAGGGCCACCCTCTTGTATGTAGGTGAGTGACGGTGGTGCGTTATGACGGCCACCCTCTTGTATGTAGGTGAGTGACGGTGGTGTGTTATGAGGGCCACCCTCTTGTATGTAGGTGAGTGACGGTGGTGTTTTATGAGGGCCACCCTCCTGTATGTAGGCGAGTGACGGTGGTGCGTTATGACGGCCACCCTCTTGTATGTAGGTGAGTGACAGTGGTGTGTTATGAGGGCCACCCTCTTGTATGTAGGTGAGTGACGGTGGTGCGTTATGACGGCCACCCTCTTGTATGTAGGTGAGTGACGGTGGTGCGTTATGACGGCCACCCTCTTGTATGTAGGTGAGTGACGGTGGTGTGTTATGAGGGCCACCCTCTTGTATGTAGGTGAGTGACGGTGGTGTTTTATGAGGGCCACCCTCCTGTATGTAGGCGAGTGACGGTGGTGCGTTATGACGGCCACCCTCTTGTATGTAGGTGAGTGACAGTGGTGTGTTATGAGGGCCACCCTCTTGTATGTAGGTGAGTGACAGTGGTGTGTTATGAGGGCCACCCTCTTGTATGTAGGTGAGTGACGGTGGTGTGTTATGAGGGCCACCCTCTCGTATGTAGGTGAGTGACATTGGTATGTTATGAAGGCCACCCTCTTGTATGTAGGTGAGTGACAGTGGAGTGTTATGAGGGCCACCCTCTTGTATGTAGGTGAGTGACATTGGTATGTTATGAAGGCCACCCTCTTGTATGTAGGTGAGTGACAGTGGTGTGTTATGAGGGCCACCCTCTTGTATGTAGGTGAGTGACATTGGTATGTTATGAGGGCCACCCTCTTGTATGTAGGTGAGTGACAGTGGTGTGTTATGATGGCCACCCTCTTGTATGTAGGTGAGTGACGGTGGTGTGTTATGACGGCCACCCTCTTGTATGTAGGTGAGTGACAGTGGTGTGTTATGAGGGCCACCCTCTTGTATGTAGGTGAGTGACGGTGGTGTGTTATGAGGGCCACCCTCTTGTATGTAGGTGAGTGGCGGTGGTGCGTATGAGGGCCACCCTCTTGTATCTAGGTGAGTGACGGTGGTGTGTTATGAGGGCCACCCTCTTGTACGTAGGTGAGTGACGGTGGTGTGTTATGAGGGCCACCCTCTTGTATGTAGGTGAGTGACGGTGGTGTGTTATGAGGGCCACCCTCTTGTATGTAGGTGAGTGACGGTGGTGTGTTATGAGGGCCACCCTCTTGTATGTAGGTGAGTGACGGTGGTGTGTTATGAGGGCCACCCTCTTGTATGTAGGTGAGTGACGGTGGTGCTTATGAGAGCCACCCTCTTGTATATAGGTGAGTGACGGTGGTGCGTTATGAGGGCCATCCTCTTGTATGTAGGTGAGTGACGGTGGTGTGTTATGAGGGCCACCCTCTTGTATGTAGGTGAGTGATGGTGGTGCTTATGAGAGCCACCCTCTTGTATGTAGGTGAGTGACAGTGGTGCATTATGAGGGCCACCCTCTTGTATGTAGGTGAGTGACAGTGGTGCATTATGAGGGCCACCCTCTTGTATGTAGGTGAGTGACGGTGGTGTGTTATGAGGGCCACCCTCTTGTATGTAGGTGAGTGACGGTGGTGTTTTATGAGGGCCACCCTCCTGTATGTAGGCGAGTGACGGTGGTGCGTTATGACGGCCACCCTCTTGTATGTAGGTGAGTGACAGTGGTGTGTTATGAAGGCCACCCTCTTGTATGTAGGTGAGTGACAGTGGTGTGTTATGAGGGCCACCCTCTTGTATGTAGGTGAGTGACATTGGTATGTTATGAAGGCCACCCTCTTGTATGTAGGTGAGTGACAGTGGTGTGTTATGAGGGCCACCCTCTTGTATGTAGGTGAGTGACATTGGTATGTTATGAGGGCCACCCTCTTGTATGTAGGTGAGTGACAGTGGTGTGTTATGATGGCCACCCTCTTGTATGTAGGTGAGTGACGGTGGTGTGTTATGACGGCCACCCTCTTGTATGTAGGTGAGTGACAGTGGTGTGTTATGAGGGCCACCCTCTTGTATGTAGGTGAGTGACGGTGGTGTGTTATGAGGGCCACCCTCTTGTATGTAGGTGAGTGGCGGTGGTGCGTATGAGGGCCACCCTCTTGTATCTAGGTGAGTGACGGTGGTGTGTTATGAGGGCCACCCTCTTGTACGTAGGTGAGTGACGGTGGTGTGTTATGAGGGCCACCCTCTTGTATGTAGGTGAGTGACGGTGGTGTGTTATGAGGGCCACCCTCTTGTATGTAGGTGAGTGACGGTGGTGTGTTATGAGGGCCACCCTCTTGTATGTAGGTGAGTGACGGTGGTGTGTTATGAGGGCCACCCTCTTGTATGTAGGTGAGTGACGGTGGTGCTTATGAGAGCCACCCTCTTGTATATAGGTGAGTGACGGTGGTGCGTTATGAGGGCCATCCTCTTGTATGTAGGTGAGTGACGGTGGTGTGTTATGAGGGCCACCCTCTTGTATGTAGGTGAGTGATGGTGGTGCTTATGAGAGCCACCCTCTTGTATGTAGGTGAGTGACAGTGGTGCATTATGAGGGCCACCCTCTTGTATGTAGGTGAGTGACAGTGGTGCATTATGAGGGCCACCCTCTTGTATGTAGGTGAGTGACAGTGGTGTGTTATGAGGGCCACCCTCTTGTACGTAGGTGAGTGACGGTGGTGTGTTATGAGGGTCACCCTCTTGTATGTAGGTGAGTGACGGTGGTGCTTATGAGAGCCACCCTCTTGTATATAGGTGAGTGACGGTGGTGCGTTATGAGGGCCATCCTCTTGTACGTAGGTGAGTGACGGTGGTGTGTTATGAGGGCCACCCTCTTGTATGTAGGTGAGTGACGGTGGTGCTTATGAGAGCCACCCTCTTGTATGTAGGTGAGTGACAGTGGTGCATTATGAGGGCCATCCTCTTGTATGTAGGTGAGTGACAGTGGTGCATTATGAGGGCCACCCTCTTGTATGTAGGTGAGTGACAGTGGTGTGTTATGAGGGCCACCCTCTTGTACGTAGGTGAGTGACGGTGGTGTGTTATGAGGGTCACCCTCTTGTATGTAGGTGAGTGACGGTGGTGCTTATGAGAGCCACCCTCTTGTATATAGGTGAGTGACGGTGGTGCGTTATGAGGGCCATCCTCTTGTACGTAGGTGAGTGACGGTGGTGTGTTATGAGGGCCACCCTCTTGTATGTAGGTGAGTGACGGTGGTGCTTATGAGAGCCACCCTCTTGTATGTAGGTGAGTGACAGTGGTGCATTATGAGGGCCACCCTCTTGTATGTAGGTGAGTGACGGTGGTGTGTTATGAGGGCCACCCTCTTGTATGTAGGTGAGTGACGGTGGTATGTTATGAAGGCCACCCTCTTGTATGTAGGTTAGTGACGGTGGTGTGTTATGAGGGCCACCCTCTTGTATGTAGGTGAGTGATGGTGGTGCATTATGAGGGCCACCCTCTTGTATGTAGGTGAGTGATGGTGGTGCGTTATGAGGGCCACCCTCTTGTATGTAGATTAGTGACGGTGGTGCGTTATGAGGGCCACCCTCTTGTATGTAGGTGAGTGACGGTGGTGTGTTATGAGGGCCACCCTCTTGTATGTAGGTGAGTGACTGGTGCCTTATGAGGGCCACCCTCTTGTATGTAGGTGAGTGACGGTGGTATGTTATGAAGGCCACTCTCTTGTACGTAGGTGAGTGACGGTGGTGTGTTATGAGGGCCACCCTCTTGTATGTAGGTGAGTGACAGTGGTATGTTATGAAGGCCACCCTCTTGTATGTAGGTGAGTGATGGTGGTGCGTTATGAGGGCCACCCTCTTGTATGTAGATTAGTGACGGTGGTGCGTTATGAGGGCCACCCTCTTGTATGTAGGTGAGTGACGGTGGTGTGTTATGAGGGCCACCCTCTTGTATGTAGGTGAGTGACTGGTGCCTTATGAGGGCCACCCTCTTGTATGTAGGTGAGTGACGGTGGTATGTTATGAAGGCCACTCTCTTGTACGTAGGTGAGTGACGGTGGTGTGTTATGAGGGCCACCCTCTTTATGTAGGTGAGTGACTGGTGCCTTATGAGGGCCACCCTCTTGTATGTAGGTGAGTGACTGGTGCCTTATGAGGGACACCCTCTTGTATGTAGGTGAGTGACGGTGGTGCGTATGAGGGCCACCCTCTTGTATCTAGGTGAGTGACGGTGGTGTGTTATGAGGGCCACCCTCTTTTATGTAGGTGAGTGACGGTGGTGCGTTATGAGGGACATTCATCATTTACATGGTCTCTTTCAAGTTAAGAAATGTTAATGTTAAAATTAATTCAAATGTTGCGAAAACAATTAATTTAAATAGTACCTGTTCATTGCTACACTGACAGACATGGTAGACAAAATGTGACTGTGTTTGCCTGCAGGTGGCCTGCCAGATCTATCGGCCGTTGCACCGATGGCCGTTGAAGATGAGCCCGTTACATTTGAGGGATGTCTACGAGGACTGGTCATTGACGGCAGACAATACGAGCTGAGTGAGACAGGTGTGACACTCTACCTTGATACTACGAACACTGTGATTGTGTACAGTGAAACCTTACTACTACGAACACTGAATGTGATTTATTTTGACATTTGTATCAGCTTACTTAATCTACTGATGTTTACACAGCAGTCTTATCTTAATTTATTTATTTTTATGTTTAAATTTGTTTTATCTCTACGATGTATATATTTGTCTTATGTATAGTGCTATGAACATTATGGATATGGTGCTATATAAAATATACATTATTATTATTATGTGTACATTTTTGAATAAACACTATCATTGAATTAACACTTTGAAACCTACTCTACTATTAGACTTTGAATAAACACCTTGAATATAATGCTTTGAATAAATAATACATTATACAATTTCCGAGTTGTTTAATGACTTTTGAACCAAAACCAGCTTCCATGAATGAAAATTAAATGCACACTAAAAAGTAACTATTTTAATTTTATAGTAAATTAAATGCATACTAAAAAGTAACACTCCTGGAATAGCATAGATCTAACATAACTAAAATGTAATTATTCTAATCAAAATGAAACATTAACATAGCTAATTGGGACTATAGATATCAACCAACTTTGGAGTGTGGCTCTGTGTGGCAGGTGCTGTGGAGGGGCTGGATGTCACCGACTGTGACGGCACAGTCTGCGGCCTCAACACCTGTCGCAACAATGCCACCTGTCAGCCAGAGGGCAGCACCTACACATGCACATGCACAGAGGTGAGTGACCCAATTTCAGCCCCATTGACTATCAACCGTACAAAAATTCAATTTTACTTAGTTTCAGTTTCAAATTTCAGCCATAAATAATTTCAGCTGTGCCAAATGTCAGTCATGCCAAGTTTAAGCAGTGCCACTTACATTTCAAGCTTCTGCTGTACCACATTTCAGCCATGCCAGGTTTCTGCCATGCCAACTACCAGCTGTACCAAGTGTTAGATATTTTAAGCTTAAGTTATAATAATAATAATAAATAACTTCTTACGCGCCAATATCCTCAGACAATCCGAGCTCAGTGGCGCACCAAAACCAAAGGATTAAGCATTCTCGTACTCGTGTGATAGGTGAAAGTCGTCAACAAATGGATGGATGTGCTAGGAAGCTAGGGAGGATAGGCGATATTGAAAAGAAATGTTTTGAGGTGACGACGAAATGTAACAATATTTTTTGCTGATTTAACATTAACGGGAAGCGAATTCCGTATAGTTGGCACGGCAACTGAAAAAGCTCGAGTTCCAGCCTTTGTCTTAACTCTAGGAACAGTTAGCAACTTCGAACTAGACGACTGAAGTTGTCTGGCTTGACTAGCTGGTGTGAGCATTGAGTGTAAATAACTAGGTTGTTTGGATGAAAGGGCTTGGTAGGTGATTGTGCAGATCTTAAACATAATGCGATATCGCACGGGGAGCCAATGCAGTGATTTTAGAAGTGGCACCGAGTCTTGTTGAAAAGGCCTGTTAGTATATAGTTTATAAGGGAACTGCCCCTGCCTTAGTATGTTGTGTACGTAAGCCTGCTAGCGCGAAAATTAAATCGACCTGTATTATCGCCCAAATAATTTAAGTACAAAATTTAACAGCGTTGGTTGTGACAATTTATAAAATGTTTGTTTAAGCAAACAGTGCAATACGTTGACACTAATTCTACACTAGTGTCACAGACAAAATTAAACGTTAAATTGCAAAAATGATTTTTAATCACGCAGTGACAAAATAAACAAGTACCACCTTACACGTATACCAGTTTCACTGAGTATAGTTAAAGAAGACTACACATGTTGATTACCCGGTATGTCAGAAGTAAAGATTTATCGATAATTACCTATTAGATTGGCGCAACCAAAAATCACAAGACCCACTTGTTGGATTGGCTAAGGTACGTATGATGACATCATCTGTTAACTCTATAATCACACGACCCACTTGTTGGATTAGCTAAGGTACGTATGATGACATCATCTGTTAACTCTGTAATCACACGACCCACTTGTTGGATTAGCTAAGGTACGTATGATGACATCATCTGTTAACTCTATAATCACAAGACCCACTTGTTGGATTGGCTAAGGTACGTATGATGACATCATCTGTTAACTCTATAATCACACGACCCACTTGTTGGATTAGCTAAGGTACGTATGATGACATCATCTGTTAACTCTATAATCGTCCTAATTTTTCTTCAGATGTTCTTTGGCGACACTTGTCAAGTATCAGTGTATTGCCGAGATCACCAGTGTGCAGGTACTGCCAACTGTGTGCCAGATATGGAACATGGCAGCTACTCGTGCGATTGTCCATTGGGAAGGATGGGTGCACTGTGTGATATGGGTGAGTGCCAAAGATGCACTTTTTTTTAATGAGCGCTGTTTGAAAATATCAACTGACAAAGGGTATGTAGTCATGCCTAGCATTTTATGCAAATTTCCACACCATACATGCACGTTCAATTTAAAAGTTGATTAGTATATTTAGAACTATCTTGTGTGGAATTCAGTTATCTTAATAATAAACACAGCTTGCAATGTTCAAAAAAGTTAAATGTGAAAGATTAGGTGCACACATATCGTGTTGATGGTGTGCAACCGTTGCAGGGACACGGATGTGTCTCATGAAATGATGTGGGGTCTAAAGGATTAAGACTTTAAAATAATTCCTTAAGTAAATGCATCATTCCATAATGTTAAGATTGTATTGCTTCAGACAGTGCAAATCTGATGTTAACTGTTTTTTGTTACAGATAGTGCATCATCTCTGATGTTGAGACTATTCATTTGTTGTTACAGCTAGTGCATCATCTCTGATGTTAAGAATATTCATTTTTGGTTACAGATAGTGCATCATCTCTGATGTTGACTATTCATTTTTTCAGATGTAACATTCACTGCTGCACGGTTTACTGGTAAAGGCTTCCTTCACTTTGCTGACACGACACAATACAACCTCTCTCATACGTACATCTCCTTCCAGCTGGCCACACTACAGAGAAATGGTTTAATTCTCTGGAACGGACAGGTGATCAAACTGAGACAGATTAACTTATTAATTATTTTGGCACTGTAAAATACTTCACTATTTTTCTGAAAGTTATTTAATGAGAAATATTTTCTGTAATCTTATTCAAACTAATTAGTATATCTAAAAAGTTGACTATTTAATATATTATTTATTTATATTATTTATTATTATTACTGTATGACTATATTTATTTTAAAATAATTATTTTAACCAATTTAGACCATGCTTTAAAGCACCGCAACTATATTTAGATCTAGCATTATAAAAAATGTACAGTGGAGCCTTGGTATTATGGTCACCCACGGGATTGGACCAAAGTGACCTTAATAGTGAGGTGACCATAATACTGAATTGTAGACAGAAGCATCATGGGAATTGGAAACATTGCTATATAGACCTATATGTATATATATAATTTTATGCATGCCATTTTAACAGCAATAAACATTGAGCATTGAGTGTAGTATGTATTGCCATGTGTGGTGAAGCATGTTTTATTAATGGATACAGTTATTTGTCTGATGAACTGGTCAACAGGAACTTTAATTACAATTAACATTTAGATACGCCGAGGCTCATACGATGTTTACGTATTGATGCTACTGATAGCGTTGTGGATTTTATTATAAATTATGGGGGTCCATAAATTACTAATCGTAATTCTTGGTACACTATATTATTTGCTGATATTTCTTTTGTTATGTGTTGATTAAGATCAAGCAGATGTTGTCGTGAATATAAATAGTTTGAACTCTCTTAATTTTATATTATCCACCAGGGGCGCCACGGGATATTCCGGGGAACCTATTGTCACTCAATCATGCCTATAAAACAACATGATGATTTAGGTTTACAACAATTTACAAAACACATTGTTTTATCAAGACAACTATGCTACTCCAAACTGTAAATAATTTGGGATTGTCTCAAGGTGACCGTAATGGTGAAGTGACCGGATTACAGGTGACCGTAAATCGATGTTCAACTGTATTATTACTTGTAACCTTACTGTTGGTGTCTGTCTGTCTGCCTGCCTGCGTCCCATTATACAGTACATCTGGTAACAATGCCCCTGCCTGATCTATACACCATTGATGTGTTATGATGCAATGACATCTCACATTAATTGCAATGATCCTCTCTGTGTGCTGTTCCCAGAAATGTACCTGACTGCCTCCCACTGCACCTGTTTCTAGGCTCTTTTATCTCCCAGCTGGATCTGGGTCAGGAATGCAGATGACTAACCAGAAATCTGACTCCTGAATGACTCAGCCAGCCAGCCAGCCTCTCTGGGCCAGCATCAGGACATAACACTCAGTTAGATTACCAGGAGTATTTCCCACAAAGACAGCAGCCACAGTTTTTGTGATAAACTATCACTGTTTATTAGTGCACTCCCGGTGGTGTGTATATATAGCTGGTTGATAGATCTCATTTGGCCTTAGTTTACAATCTGCTCAGATTCAGAATTGAGTTACCATTCATTCAGTGAATCATCTTTATCAAACAGCTGGGAAACACGTTTCCCAATCAATTTTAATTTACGCCGTACGTGACTGAATGTACTGTGAAAAATACAATATTTGATTCATCTAGAAAAAATTATTCCAAATTTGTTTTGTATAGACGTGCCTAACAAGATGTAGACTGTACCATTTATTTCTAGGCAAGTCTAATTGCACTAGATCAAATCAATGCAGCCCTCAATTATTCCACATTCTCAGAAAGACTGTAGCAGTAAATAACCATCTGTCTGACCCTTGTCTGGGTTAGTCTGTCTAGAAATAGATGAAACTGCTGCAGCAATCCACCTCTTATAATCAGTACAAATTTAGAGTAAAGTGGCCTCATTAGTCTTGAGTAAAGCATCTGGCCAAAATAAACATTTTCATATGAGTTTCAGGAATGCTGATGGCTAATTTGGTTTATTTTAGTTTAATTAAAATTGTAAACAATTCAACAAATTGTCTAGGGCACAAATTATATTCACTTTTGACAATTGGAATGTATAAATTTTCAACAGGAGTGTTCAGTACACCATGTTGTCAACCCAAGGCCACAACAGGAGTATTCAGTACACCATGTTGTCAACCCAAGGCCACAACAGGAGTATTCAGTACACCATGTTGTCAACCCAAGGCCACAACAGGAGTATTCAGTTCACCATGTTGTCAACCCAAGGCCACAGATTTTTCCACCTGGTACAACAGTTTGGCATTCAATGCGTGATAACCTCTTAAACCGACCTTGTCTGTCCTTCATTTTTATTGTAGTGTTCTTAATTACAGAACAAATATAATAAATTATTGTATACTATCCACCAAATTGAAGCATTGTTTAAATTGTAAATAAAATATTCAAGTACTAAATACCATCTATACTGGCAATATTGCGGAAGCTGGCTGAATTATACACACACAAGGCACTTTAATGGCACATGCACAGGGTTTCTACATTCACGCCAACTCATTCTACACGTTTACTGTTACTAATTAGCACCTATGGCTAATGAAGGTGATTCCGGGTTATGGAGCAGACAGCATCACTTTAATCTTGCGGCAACAAATGGACTTATCACAAAATGAAAATCAAGATACTGCCATTGTCAGATTGAGTCAACATTGTCAAATAATGCCACAGTATGTTCAGTGGTCAATATGTGATCAGCCAATTAATGTCATTGTTCAGGTTGTCAATGTCAGTGTGTTCAAGTTGTCAAACAATGTCACTTTGTGTTCAGGTGGTCAGACAATGTCACCATGTGTTCAGGTTGTCAAGCAATGTCACTTTGTGTTCAGGTTGTCAAACAATGTCACTGTGTTCAGGTTGACAAACAATATATCTGTGTATTCAAGTTGTCAAACAATATCACTGTGTGTTCAGGTTGTCAAACAATGTCACCGTGTGCTCAGGTTGTCCAACAATGTCAGTGTTCAGGTTGTCAAACAATGTCATTGTATTCACATTGTCAAACAATGTCACTGTATGGTCAGATGGTCAAACAATGCGACTATGTATTCAAGTTGTCAAACAATGTGACTATGTATTCAAGTTGTCAAACAATGTGACTATGTGTTGAGGTTGTCAAACAATGTATCTGTGTATTCAGGTTGTCAAACAATATCACTGTGTATTTAGGTTGTCAAACAATATCACTGTGTATTTAGGTTGTCAAACAGTGTCACTGTATGGTCAGATGGTCAAACAATGTCACTGTGTGTTCAGGTTGTCAAACAATGTCACTGTGTGTTCATATGGTCAAACAATGTCACTGTGTGTTCATATGGTCAAACAATGTCACTGTGTGTCCAGATGGTTAAACAATGTAACTGTGTGTCCAGATGGTTAAACAATGTCACTGTGTTTAGATGGTGAAACAATGTCACTGTGTGTCCAGATGGTGAAACAATGTCACTGTGTGTCCAGATGGTGAAACAATGTCACTGTTGTGTGTTCAGATGGTGAAACAATGTCACTGTGTGTCCAGATGGTGAAACAATGTCACTGTGTGTTCAGATGGTGAAACAATGTCACTGTGTGTTCAGATGGTGAAACAATGTCACTGTGTGTCCAGATGGTGAAACAATGTCACTGTGTGTCCAGATGGTGAAACAATGTCACTGTGTGTTCAGATGGTGAAACAATGTCACTGTGTGTTCAGATGGTGAAACAATGTCACTGTGTGTCCAGATGGTCAAACAATGCCACTGTGTGTTCAGATGGTCAATGTCACTGTGTGTTCAGATGGTCAATGTCACTGTGTGTTCAGATGGTCAATGTCACTGTGTGTTCAGATGGTCAATGTCACTGTGTGTTCAGATGGTCAATGTCACTGTGTGTTCAGATGGTGAAACAATGTCACTGTGTGTTCAGATGGTGAAACAATGTCACTGTGTGTCCAGATGGTGAAACAATGTCACTGTGTGTCCAGATGGTGAAACAATGTCACTGTGTGTTCAGATGGTGAAACAATGTCACTGTGTGTTCAGATGGTGAAACAATGTCACTGTGTGTCCAGATGGTCAAACAATGCCACTGTGTGTTCAGATGGTCAATGTCACTGTGTTCAGATGGTCAATGTCACTGTGTGTTCAGATGGTCAATGTCACTGTGTGTTCAGATGGTCAATGTCACTGTGTGTTCAGATGGTCAATGTCACTGTGTGTTCAGATGGTCAATGTCACTGTGTGTTCAGATGGTCAATGTCACTGTGTGTACAGGTGCTCTCTCAGAAGGATGACTTCCTGGCTGTTGGTCTCAAGACTGGACATCTCAAGGTGGTGGTCAGCCTAGGCGGGTGGACACAGACTGACCTCGTCACCAATCACGTCATTAACAATGGACAGTGGCACTCTATCAGAATACAAAGGCAAGTGAAATATGTTATAATGTATAAACAAAAAGATCTTTGTTATCAGATTGCATCTATTTTAATTGTTGATCAATTTTGGTTTTAGATAAATATTTTATCATTGAAAATTTCATATGTTCACCCTTCCAACTATAATTAATCTTTTGAGAATATTTTTAAACTCAAGGGGACCAATTTACTAACATTCTCATAAGTCATTGTATTCTTTAAAATCAACCTTAACAGTGAGCTCAACACAAGGATGCACTACCAAGATATACATTGTTAGTGAAGACGTCCCCAGTTCTCTGGTTATGTCCAACAGGTATACATTATGTTAGTGAAGACGTCCCCAGTTCTCTGGTCAAGTCCAACTGTTATACATTATGTTAGTGAAGACGTCCCCAGTTCTCTGGTCAAGTCCAACTGGTATACATTATGTTAGTGAAGACGTCCCAGTTCTCTGGTCAAGTCCAACTGTTATACATTATGTTAGTGAAGACGTCCCCAGTTCTCTGGTCAAGCCCAACTGTTATACATTATGTTAGTGAAGACGTCCCCAGTTCTCTGGTCAAGTCCAACTGGTATACATTATGTTAGTGAAGACGTCCCAGTTCTCTGGTCAAGTCCAACTGTTATACATTATGTTAGTGAAGACGTCCCCAGTTCTCTGGTCAAGTCCAACTGTTATACATTATGTTAGTGAAGACGTCCCCAGTTCTCTGGTCAAGTCCAACTGTTATACCTTATGTTAGTGAAGACGTCCCCAGTTCTCTGGTCAAGTCCAACTGTTATACCTTATGTTAGTGAAGACGTCCCCAGTTCTCTGGTCAAGTCCAACTGTTATACATTATGTTAGTGAAGACGTCCCCAGTTCTCTGGTCAAGTCCAACTGTTATACCTTATGTTAGTGAAGACGTCCCCAGTTCTCTGGTCAAGTCCAACTGTTATACATTATGTTAGTGAAGACGTCCCCAGTTCTCTGGTCAAGTCCAACTGTTATACATTATGTTAGTGAAGACGTCCCCAGTTCTCTGGTCAAGTCCAACTGTTATACATTATGTTAGTGAAGACGTCCCCAGTTCTCTGGTCATGTCCAACTGGTATACATTATGTTAGTGAAGACGTCCCCAGTTCTCTGGTCAAGTCCAACTGTTATACATTATGTTAGTGAAGACGTCCCCAGTTCTCTGGTCAAGTCCAACTGTTATACATTATGTTAGTGAAGACGTCCCCAGTTCTCTGGTCAAGTCCAACTGTTATACATTATGTTAGTGAAGACGTCCCCAGTTCTCTGGTCAAGTCCAACTGTTATACATTATGTTAGTGAAGACGTCCCCAGTTCTCTGGTCAAGTCCAACTGTTATACATTATGTTAGTGAAGACGTCCCCAGTTCTCTGGTCAAGTCCAACTGTTATACATTATGTTAGTGAAGACGTCCCCAGTTCTCTGGTCAAGTCCAACTGTTATACATTATGTTAGTGAAGACGTCCCCAGTTCTCTGGTCAAGTCCAACTGTTATACATTATGTTAGTGAAGACGTCCCCAGTTCTCTGGTCAAGTCCAAATGGTATACCTTATGTTAGTGAAGACGTCCCCAGTTCTCTGGTCAAGTCCAACTGATATACCTTATGTTAGCGAAGACGTCCCCAGTTCTCTGGTCAAGTCCAATTAATATACATCATGTAACAGTTGTGCAGATGTGTTGTAATCAGTATTGGATGATAAATAATGTGTTTGTATCTGCCCAATGTGTTACAGAGTGGACCAGGTTCTACTGGTAGACATTGATGGTCTGGTCTCTCGGAGCGTTCTGTCTGGAGACCATCACCACCTAAACACTCTTGGTCTGCTCCATTTAGGTAGGTACTCTCACATTGATGGATTTTATTGTACCAGCTTCAAACCTCGAGACAGTTTGTTCTCCTTGTTCTCCACATTGCTGCAGTTTACGCAACTGTATGAATGAGTACCTGGCTATAGACAGTGGTGGATATACGTGTATGAATAGTTTTCATGCATTAACTGCAGTGTGCTTGAAAACTTCCCAGAGAATTCAAGATGCTATTTAATTTAACAGATATGCCAAGGAGTAAAGTGTAAAGCGCTTTGAGCAGACTCAAGGACTGGATACTGCATTAAATAGGAACATACATTTACCAGTAAATCAAGTTGTGGTAATATATAAATCGAGATCAACATTCCATCTTCAAAATTTTTCTGGCCAGCAGAACAAACACATGCTCTTTGGAATTTGTCTAAACACCTCATTGATGTCTTAGGTATATATCCAAGTAACCCACATGATAGTTTTATTACATGGAACATACAAAAGTATGGATCCTAAGCATTACATCCTAATATTTTCAGGTGGTTTTGAAGAAAGCGACGTGAAAGAGCAGGCGAATGGCCATTTTGACAACGCCTACATTGGGTGTTTGCGCCACCTGGTGGTCAGTGAACATGCACCTCCACTTGATCTACTACATCCACTGCGTGGTGCCAATGTGTTCAGTTGCAACGACAAAACAAGAAAATGATGACGCAAAAGACAATGTCGTATTCAACAACTGAAGGTGACTTTTAATGTCGAGAACAAATCTTCATGAGATTGGTCCAACACTTGTAGGACTAAGACATTTAGTGAAATGTAGGACTGTTTAATGTTTGTCCTTCTATTGTTACTCACCAAACATATCACTCGTGACTTGGGAGGATGTCGCCAGAATCACAAGTAAGTTAGGAAAATGTATGTTGTAAAACCGCAGTATTTTTTACAAATTTTATAAATACACAATTAACCAAGTTGTATGTCACTTCCTTAAGCCCCTTGCTTCCGCAAGCTCAAGCCTGATATACTTTGCCCTGATATCACCCCACAACCACAGGACATGTCAGCATGATATCACTCTGCTGCTACAGGATAAGGTGCTGGTCCAATCACCCTTGTAGTGGGGTGTATTGTAAAATCTGGAGGCACTGTCAGGACGTTTACCTCACTGTGTCATCACCCCACAAGCAACACCCACAAGGTCCTCCGAATCTTGTCACTTGAAGTCGGAATGTTTCCGTGGCGACACGTCAAGTTATTTATGTCGCGTCACTTCCCTCGTCTTCATCGGCAATGTCATCATCACTGACATCCTCATCAGGGGCAGCTTTACAGGCTGAAACATGACAGCAAGTCTAGACACATCACAGTAGATCAACACATTCTGGTGGAACAACTGTTGAAATATCACACCCAAGGTGTGTGTGGGCACTTCTGGTTTCCAAGCAGTGTTGGGGTTAAATATATTTGATCAAGTACAGTGGAACCTCATTTTACAGTCACCTTGGCAATACAGCCACCTCACAATTACGGTCACCCTAGAACAGTCCCCAAATTATTTTCACATACAGTAAATTATAGGATATTAGTCACCTCGCCATTCAGGTCACTTTTGTCCAGTTCCAAAAGTGACCTTAATAGTGAGATGCCACTGTATATTAGGTCAAGTACAAGTATTTTGAATCAAATTTACCAAGTAGAATTCCCGGTACGTAATGTCATGTATAAGTACATTTTAGATGTAGTGATCACTGTGTGAGTGACAATTAATAACTTGTATATACTATGAATTGTGTTCAATGCTGTGCTGCAGAAGTATTATTTTGTATTCTAAATATTCAAGTTATATCTTCAAATTAAGTAGTCATATATTTTACCCTCAAACTTGGCTTCTAAGTGTTCTTACTGACTAAAATGTAGCAAGTACAGTACTCAACTTGTTTCAAAGAAACCTATTAAGTGCAGATCACTTCGAAGAAATTTTAGATTCACAAAATCTGTTCCACTGACGGTACACCAACGTTCTCAAGAGTAAGAGAGTGCTTTTCCATATCTGGTCTTGTAAACACTGCTTCCTAATGACATACACTGAGCACGAGTTGGAAAAACACACCATTCGATCAAACAGATGTGTTTAAAACTACCACTGAGAGTAAACAATGGAGACAAGTTAGCAGTAGTCAGGGTGTCAAACAATCAGTATAGTATGACAGACATGCATTTACATGGATATATACGTGCTCAGCAAAAATTCAAAAGGAACAATATTCAATATGGCAATGTGATCCACCATAACAACATGTAATACGCACGTTTTAACGTGACTGTGAATGACTTTGTCTGGCTGTCTGTCTTTGTCTCACTCTTGATCGTCTTAAACGTGCCATCCTTACTCCACACTCCATCTACTGTTACGTGGAAGTCTGCCATCTTGTGGCCAAACAATTTCTGAGAAAAATAAACGATGAGGTGAACAAACACCAAATACACACAATTGTTCTCGAAGGTCTGTATTTCTGGGGTTAGGGGCGTAATATTAATTACAATAATAATATTAATAACTTCCTCACCCAGTGGGATATAACTATACACAAACTGCCTTCACCAACGTTCAGAGCTTCCCTGTTTAACAATCTACCTAACAAAACATTATTGAAAATCTTTTATTTTCTTCCATGTTGCCATGATTTTATTTATTTACAGCTGTATCAGGATACATTTGTAAAGCACCATATACCCTGGTTAAGAATGTGCTCAAAGGCGCTAAGGACATAAAACAAGTAAATATGTTAAATCAATAAGTTAAAGATGGGCCAATGACACTATTATTTTAACGGGGTGGTTGCATATGTGCACGTAGTCCCAAAATACATTTAGTGAGGACATAGGGGGTGACCGTCATAACCATTACATAGAGGGTGATCGTCACAACCATTACATGTGGGGTGATCGTCACAACCATTACAGGGGGGTGATCGTCACAACCATTACATGTGGGGTGATCATCACAACCATTACATAGCGTGTGATCGTCACAACCATTACGTGGGGTGATCGTCACAACCATTACATGTGGGGTGATCATCACAACCATTACGTGGGGGTGATCGTCACAACCATTACAGGGGGGTGATCATCACAATCATTACATGTGGGGTGATCATCACAACCATTACATAGCGTGTGATCGTCACAACCGTTACATAGGGTGTGATCGTCACAACCATTACATGTGGGGTGATCGTCACAACCATTACGTGGGGGTGATCGTCACAACCATTACATGTGGGGTGATCGTCACAACCATTACATGTGGGGTGATCGTCACAACCATTACAGGGGGGTGATCATCACAATCATTACATGTGGGGTGATCATCACAACCATTACATAGCGTGTGATCGTCACAACCGTTACATAGGGTGTGATCGTCACAACCATTACGTGGGGTGATCGTCACAACCATTACATGTGGGGTGATCGTCACAACCATTACGTGGGGGTGATCGTCACAACCATTACATGTGGGGTGATCGTCACAACAATTACATGTGGGGTGATCGTCGCAACCATTACATGGGGGGTGATCATCACAACCATTCATGGGAGTGATCTTCACAACCATTACATGTGGGGTGATCGTCACAACCATTACAGGGGGGTGATCGTCACAACCATTACATGTGGGGTGACCATCACAACCATTACATAGCGTGTGATCGTCACAACCGTTACATAGGGTGTGATCGTCACAACCATTACGTGGGGTGATCGTCACAACCATTACATGGGGGGTGATTGTCACAACCATTACGTGGGGGTGATCGTCACAACCCTTACATGGGGAGGTGATCGTCACAACCATTACGTGGGGATGTGATCGTCACAACCATTACATAGGGTGTGATCGTCACAACCATTACATGTGGGGTGATCGTCACAACCATTACGTGGGGGTGATCGTCACAACCATTACATGGGGGGTGATCGTCACAACAATTACATGTGGGGTGATCGTCACAACAATTACATGTGGGGTGATCGTCACAACCATTACGTGGGGGTGATCGTCACAACCATTACATGTGGGGTGATCGTCACAACCATTACATGTGGGGTGATCTTCACAACCATTACATGGGGGGTGATCGTCACAACCATTACATAGGGTGTGATCGTCACAACAATTACATGTGGGGTGATCGTCGCAACCATTACATAGGGGGTGATCTTCACAACCATTACATGTGGGGTGATCGTCACAACCATTAGATGGGGGGTGATTGTCACAACCATTACATGTGGGGTGATCGTCACAACCATTACATGTGGGGTGATCGTCACAACCATTACATGGGGGTGATCGTCCCAACCAATACATGGGGGTGATCGTCACAACCATTACGTGGGGAGGTGATTGTCACAAACATTACAAGGGGGTAATTGTCACAACATATCACTGTAAAGTATATTGCTACAGTGGCGCCACTAAACGAGTGAAACATGCTAATGCAACATAACGTTTCTCTCAATTTTTAAAATTCTACACACCAATTAAGAAGTTCTGGACCTTATTGCATTTAACAAATATACCAGCTGAAACCAGACACAAAATAATGTGGAATTGGTGAAGCCATACACACCAGTATCCTGGCTTGTTCTGGTGTCAATGTGTCGCCAATCTTGCATACGGGATGTTCTTTAATGAGCGTCACAACACCTGAGGGAGAAACAAAACATGCGAGACATAACACACCTGAGAAATAACTACAACACGTCTGTAAGAGACAGTCTGTACTTTGTGTTTGAAAAAACTAGATGAGTGAGATATTGCCCGCATAAAATGATACATAAACTTTTATTTAGTCTTTGTATGTATCCAAGAATAAAAATATTTGACAAAGGTCATGGATGGGTTTTACTGATGAAACAGATCACTGGTGGGTTCCATTCATGTGCCAGTAGTGCTCACAAATTGTGTTTTAATATAGGACACATACACAAAGTTAATGCGGGGATCATAAATTTTCCAAAGACCACATAATTCTCTGTGATGAATGGTATCTAATGTCGGTTTCCAGATCAGTCTCTCAATGTGACCTAGACTCTGGTTCTGCTGTATCAATTAGACCAGCCTTTGAGGCATACTGCAGACATTGATGATACGTCAATGACTTCACCTCTCTTAAGTGTTGTCGGAAGTCCAAGTTGCCGCAACTGTGGCTCCATCGAGTGGGAGAATCCTTCAAGAGGGCCTTCCTCAAGAATTACTGTCTGAGGCGCCACGTTGCCTGAACGTGCATAGTCTGGCTCCTTGAACGTTGTGAACCATCTGCAACAGCGAATGAATCATTAAGACTATATTTTTGTATACTTGTTCGTAAACAACGTCATATGTCACTGATTTGGTTTTGTCTGTAGGTTTGTTTGTCAGACACCTATCCAGTTTATTTGTAAACAACTCACATGTCAGTATGTCACATACAACTGAATATGTATGTCTGTCACCTACTTGACAACTTCGTCTGTAGACCTATTTGTAAACAACAGGCCCATCTGTCCAGACAACTGCTTGCTGAGTTCGTGCAGTCCGTCACTGTACTCGCTCTCTGTCGTCTGACCAAGGGCCACGCTGGTCACTTTGTTCTTGCCAAAGAAGAAACTTCAACAGAAATAACTTTCGTAAATTGATATTTTAAAAGAATCTACCATTTTCATCAGTTACAATGGTTTGCAACCAATTTTTAGGTAACTGTTTAATTAGCTAAGAAGCACCTTACTTTGTAACAAAGCTATTATTTCAAGCTAAGTTATTGATAATGATTTCACTTTATTGTAACAAAGTGTATTACTGGTGCTGTCTGTTGCTTTAAGCTCTGTGATATTTATGAAATAACGTAATCACAATCTATGTATACAAAATACACTTACATATAAAACAGTCATCATTTTAGTTATACACTTTCCTATGCAATTTTTTTTTAAATAATAGGTTATTATTTTACTGCATTTAATGAAGTTTTTTAATATGTTCTTATAATCAACATAAATGACTGCAAATTAAATGAACTTATTAAAAAAGGCTCTGAATGCTTGTGTTGAGAATCTTCGTATTTGGCAAGCAGGTTTTTGTTTCTTACCGACTGTGGCGCCATTCTTGTCGAATATCCTTCAACTTGTTATTGCGCATATTCTGCACCGAAAATATGAATATGTGTGCATATTGATCAACGCAACTCCGAATCTGCATCAAAACAAATCCGCTTTCAACATATAAACAGCTAAATAATTATTCAATGGTTTGTACAAAATAAATATATACTTCAAACAATAATATTGTGTCTTAGGGTACTTAGCAGACCAATGTGGAACAACCACTGTAGTTATTGCCATTGCTCATTCTGGAAGGAAGTGCTGCATATCAACTTCAACAGGTGGTAAGATACCACTACAATTATGATACAGCCAAGTGAAAAAGAAACAGTACTTGTCCCAGCCCACTTCCCTTTTGGCCAGTGGCCACCTTTCATAACAAAATTAAAAGTCTTGCTTATGTTAATCCAAAACCTGGTGTAAAATACTGCTCTCAAGTCATGATTTATATTACTTTATCATAGTTTACAGCCTAAATCACTTCAACAGATCATTACGATATTATCAGTTTATTTCCTGTACTGTTGTAGTATGATGCGTGTGTGTCAGTGGGTGAAACTTATTACAAGTGAATTCTAACAAGAACTCTAATAGTTAGCCCTTTAACTGGCCGAGTGTTTACAAACAATCTTCACACACAGACCTGTCCTGTTTATTTTGTACGTGTACTTCAATTGAAACAAATATAAACTGGTAGTCACATATAATGGACAGGCATATTGATATTACTGTTTCCTTCCTATTACATGCTGAATTCTTATTTGTATTACATTTGAAGCAATTACAATTATATTTTTCATTGGAACATTTTATGGTATAATGCACAGTATGCATAAATACAATAAGTACAATTGTTAAGTTAAACAAAACAGGTGAATAAAAAATCTAACTTGCTATTTATTGATACCCATGCCCAAAGTATTTGAAATAATATTTGAGAATATCAAGTACTTTCATCATCGTCATTAGGGAAATATTATAAAGTATAAAAAAGCGTAAATATTTATAACAATATATATAGTAAATACCACATTTAGTACAATCTACTAACTACACTGAGTAAGGATAAAACATATCATTATGTTCTATATTTAAATACCACACTGGAATGAAAGACAAAAGCAGTACCCGGTAGTCAATGCCACATAACTTGGTGGATTCTATTACAGTCTAATTAAACCACATTGCTCCACTGCTGCTTGTTGCTTGGTGGACAGTTAATTATTGGCATATTTATGTATGATTATCACCATAATACACTGCCTAAATCCTTCAAACACTATATACCAAAAAAGAATCTAGCCACTAACACCAGAATTACTAGACAACGTAACCTCTTATATAGAGAGAAGCCCAGAACACATTTTTCATCTATATTACCTAAACACCATTTTATAAAACTATGGAATAATCTCGATTATAAGTTACAAAACGTCAAATCCAGACAACACATGAAATTTGTATTATCCAATCAATATCTAGACAACTATCTTAGCCACGTGCACTGCCTAAATCCCAGATGTGCGGAGTGCAATTAAATATTTGTTTACTTTATATATTAATGTTTGGATCCGCACAAATTTCTTATAATTGTTTTCTAACAGTAATTTCCTACAATAATTCGTTTCTCTCTCCATCGCATCCCCAGTCCGTTGTCTTACAAAAGATATCATACACTCGTGATAATCATCGTATACGTATGTGTAAATATAATTCGAAATATATGTTTATGGGGTCACAGGAAGACGGCATATTACATGCCATGTGACCACCATGCAACACAACTTTATTTTTAAATGGTTGTTTTGTGTACGTATACTGCTATGTTGTTGTTGCAAAATAAATTGATTTGATTTGGCTCTAGTTCAAATACATCAAGATGTTTTTCACACCTGCTGTAGTTTAGGCTCAATTGTGTGCACCATGGAGGCAGTCACTAAACACATAGGCTTACTTGAAAAGGGTAGTTGGCAACTTGCTACTTGGCAGAACTGGCTTCAAAGCAGTGAAAGCCCAGTTTAATCCCTTTAGAATTTATTTGAACTATAAATACCATACATATATACAATGAATAACGTAAGTAATAGATAAGGTCGGGAGACTCCCATCTCCTTGGTGTATTGTTAACTGTCTCTACTATGTTGTCTAATGCATTTTTGGGCAAATTCATGTTTGACTGTGGGCATGTACAGATTATTTCTTTCAGGTGTGCAGTGCTGATGAATATCACAGATGTGTGTGTTGGGAATAACACTGAAGTAGTAGGGTAAAAGATTAATTAATTTGTAGTAAAATTTTAATTGTTGGATTTTTATAAATGTCATTCAACATTAGCAACTGAACTCTTAAAAGTAGGACTTGTGTGAACATTATATTTAAGGATATTATTTGTATTGTTTTTTGTTCTGTAATTTGAAAATATGACGTGCCTGATGACCCCATAAAAGTAAGCCATAATTAATATGAGAAAAAATAAGAGCACTGTACATAATGTATAATTTATTACCTGATAAAAGTGTTTAAGTTTATTTAATAAGCCTATTGGTTTAGATGTTTTAGATTTTATTTGCTATTTTGTTTGTAGGACTCATTTACACATTTAATGTGTACCCCCATCTATTTGTAACACAGGGTATTCTACTTTTTTTAGGCATATGAAAAATAAGAATTTAGTCTTTTTGGCATTTAGCGACAATTTATTAGCTTTCAACCAATTGCTAATCTTTGCTTGTTCTTTGTTAATATTTTCACTTTGCATTTTGTATTCTGAATCGTTAAATGTATTTAATGTACTAGTACGGTTGGTGTCATCAGCATACGTTATGATTTTGAAAAGGTCACTAGAAAGTGCTGTCATTAAGTTTTAGGTATATATAATAAATATGTAGGCATATGTACTCGGTATGTTCTGGATTCATTTCGGTGAGTTTGCCCTGCTACTCTGGGTTAGGATGGATGGCAAGTGAATTACTCAGTGTTCATTTCAATGTCAGGATCTACCCATCTGATTCTGATAATGTCACCAAACTGCTCCCTTCCTAGGGGTCAATGTTTATTGGGGGCAAACCGCCCAAATATATTTGGTTATAGTGTAGGCCCTACTGTACATACCATGAGTGCATACAATGTACTTTGCTTAGCATTGGTAACAAATGTTGTTTGCAGAATTCTGGGCACTGAAAACGATGTATGCCCTGCAGATCTCTGGAGAGCACTGAAACTCGTCCACTCTCAAAAAATCTGTGGCAGTGTGCTGAAAATTGAGCCCACACCACTATAGAATACTTTAAGTTTCACTGCGCAGGCCCACACCTCCCGTGATAAATTATGACCCATGCCATGTCGGGCCATGCAATACCTCTTGTCAGTCTTCACCCTAGGCCCAGCTCTACTCCGTATGCCAGGGCTACGGCCTACAGAACTCCAGCCTACGGCTACTCAACCGACTCGGTGACTGGCTACGCCCACACTACGCAGTAGTAGTACACTATGACGTCTATAGTATAGCGTAACACTGAACCATGCATACACGTGTGCTGTACACAAGTCACTAGACTACAATACGTCTACAGTTGCCTGAGTAGGCATGGCCCTAGCCTAGGCTTTACTTAGTCTTAGGCTTAGCTACTACTTTTCCACTTCACTCGGCAGTCGGGCTCAGCAGCCGCCTATATTTGCTACCACTGAATCAAGTCAAGATACTTACATCTTCAATAAGTTTCTGTTTTAATTCCAAGCCCTTCCTCCGAGTCTGAGTGAGGGAAACTGAAACAAGTCAAAGTTGTTATAACATAATTTTATCATGTATCGTCAACATCACGGTACCGCGGAATGGAATGGTCACATGGCAAGCAACGCGGCCGTGACCATTTATGGACCGAAATTTCCTCGACAGCGACGAGCAACAAATAAACCAGAAAATATTGTGTCTCAAACAGTTGAATATATTCCTAGCAATGGGCAGAAGTACTAAACTGTCTCACAAACATATAAATGTGTTTATTACCTCGTTTATCTCTTTTTGATTTGGGCATTTCTGTGTCGATTCTGCTCTAAATGTTGACAGACAAACACGTGCTACCAAATAAACCGGAAGTGGCGGAAGTATTGGTTTCCGAGCTCCGAACCGGGGGGGACATTACGTCATTTACTGTGCTTCACGCGCCTAAACTTAAACGCTTGGCCGTAGTTATAAGTGTGACAATGACAGCATCTTTATATTATATGATGTGTTTATTGATGCCTAAGTAATTATTTAATATGTTTACCACGGGCTTTACATGCTTGTTTAGAACAAAGCTAATGTTTAAACACATCCTTGGTAACACTGACGTCAGCCCACCGGCAGTCTTTTTCCGGGTGGCGAAGGCAAGTTAGCGCATGCGCGTGTTACGGTGCCTTGACGTCAGTACCCGTGCTTTCTTAAATGGTGCCCCCGTGGCGGTTTTGCTGAATGCAATACGAACTATTTGCGAAAGTGGTACTATATTTCCTTCCGCGGACGTCTTATAGCTTACTCTTTTGAACAACGGGTTTAGCTGACTGTGGTGAATGTTATTATTGATTATTAGACAAACTATATCGATAATAATACTATTTATGCTTTACTTATCAAATTGTCGCAAACAGTTTTGGCGTATACATTTGGTGACCTAATCACAAGTGCTACGGTCAACCCCGTCCGCCATCTTGCAGAAGTTTGTGGAATCAGCCGAGTGCTTGACTCGACAAACGTATCTTTACTTAGTTTTTTCGTCAGTTGTTAAACATGTCCAGTCAGGAGAGCAAAGACGAGTTAGTTCAAAAGGCCAAGTTGGCTGAACAGGCCGAGAGGTACGACGATATGGCCCAGGCAATGAAGAAAGTCACGGAATTAGGTGCAGAGTTGACCAACGAGGAAAGGAATCTACTGTCAGTCGCCTTCAAAAATGTTGTCGGCGCGAGGCGTTCGTCTTGGCGAGTAATATCTAGTATTGAACAAAAGACGGAGGGAAACGACAGGAAGCAAGCAATGGCCAAGGAATACCGTGAGAAGGTTGAACGTGAGCTGAGGGATATATGCAAGGACGTATTGGTAAGAACACTTGCCCATCGTAATGATGAAAAAAATTATTTCTGGCCCCGTCAGAATAAAATGCCACCTAATGCTGTGTGAATGTATGACCTTGTTCGTGTTGTACACATATTTAGATGCTAATGGTCAATGGCGTTTGTTTAGTAATGTCATAAAACCTGCCGGGGAATTCGAAAGTAAACATAAATACATGACATGCAGTGCATTTTATGTAGCCGCCCAACGGTATCGATGACGGGTGCTAGATATTCTTCTTCCGGTTATGGGTTTCCCTCGGCGAAGCTTGTAAACTATTTAGTAGACGTAGCAGGCATCACGTTGGCTAAACCTTGTCAGTACGATTATACTATAGGTACACGGATGGGTAAAAAGTAAGCACATTTAATTTTAGGCTTAACTTTACAAATGGGGTATACCACTAATGGCACTAACATTTTCTGTTCGTCGAGAGTCATGTACTTTATCACAACCTAAACTAAGATGTCATAAACTGGAAGTTCATCATTAAGCAACTGAACAGATTTGGGATTTTAAGATTAGGCCTAATTGATACTTGTTCAGGGGTTAATATGGAAAATATCAAAGTGCTCAGAAATGTTCAGGTTTTTTGTCTCAAAATGTGTAACATTACAACACTAGTGACTAGATACTACAGTCTACTGCTCCAATAGGGAGATTCTAACTAAGAAATACAATGCAGCAGTTTGTTACATTGAGCTGCTTTTGAGCCAAAGGCCTAATCTGATCTCAAATGTAAATCTTGAAATACATGTTTAACCCTCTTGTGGTCAGAATGCCCAAATGAACCCGACTCCCACTCATGGCCAGAACGCCTGAATACAGGGGCACATTTAAATCGGTACCGCGAAACAGTGTCATCCAATAACGACAATTTATTTCGACAGCCTATAATAATATTGGAGTTTCACTGGGAAGCGTCAAAAGTTTTAAATGATGGCGGTTTCTGTGGCTAAATAGCGCCAACTACCACACGATTTTGTAGTCGAACGCAGCGATACACAATTTTCGGTCCCTCTTTTACGCCACGCAGTGAATATTTTAATGGTGCTTTTCAGCCAGTGAGATTAAAGTTTAACATTTGCTGCGGACATAAACATGAAAGCACCCAGGAATTATTCCAAAACACGTCCGCAGGCGATTTCTACGATTAAAAAGTAACCTTTGAGCGGTCTATTTTGTTGTAAAGAAGTATTAATGCGCCGTGTGACGAAGCGGGTGGTGTTTTTTAGCTTTGGTGTAATTCGCGACATTGTCATTATGTCAAACTTCGGACTTTGATGGGATTTTCGAATCGAGTTTATAAGGAACGCTGCCATTTTGCGCTATGGTTACACATTTTAAATGTAACACCAACTTAATAGTTCAGATGGGACGACGGCTATGATCACAAATAACGCCATTTTGTATATAATCTTGAAATTACATGCACTCTGAAAAACTGAAATTATTTCAGTTTTATTTACCATAGACATTTAATTAGTTTTCCATTCTGTAGCGTAATAATTTATGAATATTTTATACGCAGCATGTAACCGTTAATTATTACTAAAACTATTTTTTTAAACTTAAATTTAAGTATTTTATTGTTGTCAAACTAGCAATTCATATTTAGGTAATAAATTGACATATATGTCACACACTTGACTAGTTACACCAGGAATTAGTTCTTCAGATGTAGTGAACATGTTATTTGAATCAGATCAGAATTATTTATTTGCATTCATGCAACCCGAGTATCACATGATTCACTCACAACACATTGTCTTGATTTAATACGATTCAATAGCAAGCATATATTTGCATTAATCTGGCCTTGAGAGGGTTAAGGGGAGGTATGGCAGCTAGATAGGACACTTTTTAAAATGCATAATTAATATAATTTTGTTGCATCCAAGCTGTAGAACAGCTATTACTGAGTAAAAAATGTATGACTTTTTTTCTGCCAGACCCCCCCGTTTCCATGGTAATAAACACAATGGCCGCCAAATGGTGGTATTCATAGCACATCTAGAAAATTGCAACACTCTGGAAGTAAAACTGATATGGTAATCTAACTTAGCCTGTTGTATTCTCCTGGATATTCTCCACAATCCGTATAAAAAACATTTCAATTTTTTTAATATTTATATTTTATTTTGAATTTTCAAAACCGATTTATTGAAAATGCAACTTTTTTTTACTTTTTAGATAACTACAAAGATAAAACACAAATCCAAAATGTTTTTTATACAGATTGTGCAGAATACTCAGGAGAACACAACAATCAAAACCAGATTATCATATCATTTTTACTTCCAGAGTGTTGCAAGTTTATATGGCCAAAAACGTGATTTTCTGTAAACGGCCGTAAAAGTTTACACAGTGATAATATGAATAATATTATTGTAAACAAGTAAAACATTCAATAAATTGTGTTTGTTTATCTCCCAGACATTAATTATGCACAATAAATAATATCTGAGATGAAATACACCCACAGAATTTATACAATTTAGCTTCTTCTTTTTTATATAAAGGTCATTTGCATCATCATCTGATTTTCTGTAAACGTCCATCTGACACTGAAATGTCAAGATGTGAATAGTAATGGCTGTAAACAGCCAAAACAATTCAATTAAAAGTGTTTGTTTTCTCACAACATTAATTATGCATAACAAGCAATGTTTATGATGAAATATATCCACATGATAATAATAAAATTTTATTTATATGCCAACAAATGAAATATATCCACATGATAATAATACAATTTTATTTATATGCCAACAAATCTGGGGCAACAGCAAGTTACAGGTTTTACTGAAAAGAACAGATATATAAGTTGCACAGTTCTGAAAATATAAGTTAACAAAGCAATAACTTAGTCTATACCAAACAGTTAACATGTCAAGGGCAAGGCCTGTTAACAGGCCTGCTGTCATCACGCATCAGTACTAGCTTTGTCCGGCTACAGGACGCACTATTTGGCAAAGCTGCAGTCTCTTTAACTATCGTACCGTCACTGGTGCCGATAGTAACATTAGCACAAGCCCCACACTCAGCCTTGGCAACGGGCAGCGAAGTCGAAGTGACAGCTCCGACTGGCATTGCCGCGTCTTCGCCAGCGTTTCTGACACGTGACGAAATTAACTTGCGTTTTCCCCACGCAGAAGCCGCCAATAACTGCTGCCTTTTCTTCACAAATGACATTCAGCTGCAACGTCCTTTTCCGCAACTTTTCTCTATACTAACTATCTCTTATCAACATCGTCAGAGACAAAACTCACATCGCTCGAGAAAACCACCATATTTTATAAACAATGGGAAGTAGCAACAAGTGGCATGCTGGGAGAGTTTTGCGCTTGCGCAACTTCGTAAACCAATCAGAGTGTTCGTAGACACGAGGCGCGTCACGGAACTTAGCGGATGACGACACGACGGTTACCGAATGCCAAATAAGGTCATTCTCGGCAAAATATAGCTTGCATAAATAACGATGTTGGCCGAATGCTTTCACAAGGGCGGGATTAACGACTACGGTGATTGACAGACGACGTTTTGGCGGTTCCAAAAATATCAAACAAGATGGCGTAAGTCAAAGGAAGGACCGCGTTGTCATGGCGTAAACATTGACAACTTTCAGCGCATTTCGCATCTTCCCAATAAAAATGGATATATCAGTGTGATAAGGGTGGACTTTATACACGAATAAAAGTCGTTTAGAGGTATGTTGTTGGTCTAAAAGTGAAGTTTATTTATAGTAAACATACAAATCTACTATCTGGCGCTGGAAAATTAAATTGACATATTTTTTCAAAAAAGCGTAAATTAGCACCCGTACCAGGCCTTAAGGCCAGACACAGCAGGTAGATGATTATTTTTTAATTTGTGCAAACATTTCAATTTTTTCTTACCAATGCATGAAATGGGTCTTACTGAGTAAAATATATATCAAAAATTGTTCAGCCCTGTTTCCATGGTAACAAAAAAAATTGCCACAATTTTTTAGCAAATTTGGAAACACTGCCATTTTTTATTGAACCCATATATAGTTATAATTCTTGCCAATCCATGTTCTCTACAGATTCTGTTGTGCAATGATCAGAGCATTAAAGTGTCTGACCATTGCAACCAGTAGAATATGCTGAATGCAACACTGAAAACATTATTTATTAATTATTCCTAGACATATCCCGTTTCCAAATGTAGAAATTTGAAGAAAAATGTTTTTGAGAAAATGGCTGTCAAAGTTTGCATAATGGATTTCATTACATGATATCGACATGCTTGATCCATAACTAAAACTCTCTTAGAGGTACGTTATTGTCATAGAAGTGAACTTTATTGATAGTATGTGTGCAAAGGTATAATAATCTGGCAGAAAACCATTTTCAGTATTTTTTGTCAAAACATTTCACCTGGGGTGTCTGGCCTTAATTACAAATTACTTCTAGAAATGTGTACTTATACAATCAATATTACAATGATTATGACACAAACAAGAAAAGAAAAAAAACTGCTTGCTACCAACAAATAAGATCCACTGTCAGTCGTTTGCATCAGTTTGTCATTGAAAATGCGATACCTGCCACCCAGCGATGCCCTCCACCAACCAATGCAAAGCCAGGAGAAACACAATTTTATTACACACAAAATTAATGTGGTATTGTTTTATTCAACCGTACAAGTTCAATAGCATGCACAAAGTTCTGTATTTTACAATTCAAAGATACATTTCAGTTGATCACCAACAAATGTACATCTGTGCCAGGGTCTTAGATCAGTATAAATAATATGTCGGTGCTATTCAAACAATTTAAAATATACCAAACTTATATTTACAAGGAACCTCATTGGGGTCGATTTTAACAGTTCCGTTACTCCGAGCACCACATATTTTGCAACGGATTACCAGACTTGACAATACAGGGATCTGACTGGATTACTGCTATATGTTGAGAATAGGGGTGTAATTCATCACTGCTCACCCCAAGTTTATTTTTGATACCTGTATATATACGGATAGTATTGTGGTGTGCAGGGTGTGAAATGCCAGTCAGCCCGTTGTTGTTTATTTAGCAACTTGGCCTATGACTGCATGGAAATACTAACTTATTATCATTATAGCTTGGCCATTGTATGGCGACTTAAATATTTGTTAAAATAATATTTTCTAAATAAAAAGAATTGAACTAGTATTTCTATACACACATTTAATGGTATATAAAATTGGGATTCCGCATTAAGTGTGATAATTTGTTATAATTTTGTTTGTAATTTTGCAAATTGTGGCAATTAAATGTGTTGTAATGATACAACTTACACATGTAAGTGCCATTAAAATGTGAATCACATGCTTTGAAAAAAATATACGTACAGATTAGGAATTCACTGCCATTTTGTAATATGCTAATTTGTAGCAGTAAAATCAGCTCAGATGAAATAATTAAGTCATTAAATATGCAAATTACACTGGCATGTCAAAATATGTATATATACTAAATTTGAAGTAATTAGCTCAAATAGTGATTTAGCTGTTGTGAAAACAATGAGAAAGTAAATGATAAAATAGGGATACATCTGATGAAGAGAGATCATATTCTTTCTGTGTTAACCCTGCAGGTGACCAATGGTAAACTTTTACGGTGTACACGATTTGGAGCTCTAGGGGTGCTTTTAAAAAATCACAACTTCACTAATACGTATCGCAAAAATATGATTGAGCTATCATTTTGTTGGCAAAAAGACCCTTTATTATTATGCAGTGATGATATTTGTATAACATCGAATAATCATGAAGATATAACTGTTTAAAGTTTATATAAAATAAATGCACACAAAAAAATGTCCCTACCACTAGCTCATTTCTGGGTGGTTGTATGTGTCAATGTCCAATTGGAGAAATGTAGCCATGTATATAAGCTAATGAGTACATAAAAAATTAATCAAATATACTCCGAAGTTTTTTTATATGAGTTCTTTAGGTAGACCCATGTAAAATTTAGACTATTCTTCATGAACGTCAGAACGAGGGCAAAGTAGAAACCCAAGTTTGCCCAGTGACAAAATAATTATTGTGCGGTTGTATGTTCATGCATGCTGTGTGACAAATGTAGCTGTATATTTCAGCTATGTGATAATGAAAACTAGACAAATATATTCAGAACTTTTCAGTTTATTGTATTTTTCGTAGAACGTTCAAATTCAACCAGTACGGCAATAGGCCTACCGTGGCGCACCTGTCCGATAACATGACGTATCTATTATCAATTTCCTTACATATCAATAAAGTAAGTAATACCTACAGTTCCTAATTACACACATGTCATCCGGTTACAGGACATGTTGTATTTGAATTCTGAATGTATTGTATCCTTCGCTGGTGGACCGAGTAGGCCGGCCAAATTGGCCCATGTCCGGGTGCACGACAGCGATGTCCGGCTCGCCAGCAACTTGCATAATTTCCACTTCAAAACAGCCCCCAAAGTCTGTGTAACTGTCTGAACTAGTATAATAAATTGATCCACAAATACTCTCATGTATTTTGCTGATATATTGCCGCGGACATTTGAAATATTTAAACTTATATAATCAAAGCGAGACAAAAAACATGGCGGACTTTCATCGTGATGGAATGAAACCAGCGTCAACAAGAAGACATTTTAGAGCCATGCGCTGAATAGCAATTTACCGTTGGTGTAAATTTATTTGGATAGACCAATCGTTGGGCTTTCCATCGGTACCTCCATTTCCCTATTTAGACCATATGAATGGGAATGTAAAATCCTGACGCAGAGCGTAATAAAATTGGCCATATTTGGGCATCTACTACTACAAAATTTTAAAGCTTGGTTGTGATTTGCTATTACTGAATTATGATGCGATGCAACTCATTGATAAAAATGCCACAGGAAGAAGAATAATTCATCTTTCCAATGATACCTCACATTCCCCTGTCGGTTGCTAGTGACGTAAACAATTTTTTTTGGAAAAGTGATACTGAATCGGGCCGCGGGAGCAGTTTTGCAATTCGGCCCAGTGGCCACCTGTAGTGTTAATTTCGATGCACCCCTTTCCAGCGAAAAAGCACGGGGAAGGTATCTTTACAACTTAATAACTTTGTTATTAATTGTCAAATTTTCATGAAATAAAAAACATTTACTTCAGAAGTACCGCAATGACTGTATTTTAGGACACTGTATGTTTGGGGCACCTTTGTAAATGTAATTATTTTTGTCGCTATATATTGGGACACAAATTATTCGTATTTTTGACGAGTGTATACCTACTTTTTAATAAAATACAGTATAAATAAAACGTTTTACAATCGCAGCTGCTCTGATGTATACAACATAAACTTGGGTGATGTAAATTACTGTAGCACCAGCAATGCTGTTTTGCCCTTCTCTAGGCTACCAGCTGGCCTTTAAACATTTAGGACAATACGCATCTAAAATCCTAGTTGCAGTCCCCCAATGTTTCATATTGTTTCATGTATAGCTGAAGTTTTAATCTGCATCCACCAAGAAATTAGTTATGTACAGTATAATGGACGGCACCCTGTTAACACTAGATGTAGTTCTATGGGGATTACATGATGTTTTGTTGTATTTCTGCAAGTTGAGCTTCTATAATTTAATAACAAATGTGTTTCTATATGTGGCTGAGATGGGTGTGGATGGTACTGCAGTCAAATACGGTACAACCTGTCACTCGCTAAATCGTCTTTGTGTGGGAAACTGTTACGAGATTATTATAATATAATAATAGTAAGTGTTACACTTCTTCTTGCCCCTTTTCGATAATGTTATACATCTATAATTTAATAATTAGCTACTTTATTATGTCTGTTGAAATAAGTGTCATTAAAAAATGTAGTCCCTACATATAACATTTGTTTCACAGGAGGTATGGCCATTCAGCCACTCAAAAAATAGTTAGCATGGTAATAGACGAGGTAATCATGGTGTAGTTACAGAGCCAGGTTAAGACCTGGGTAGTAAAACAGGGACGCCATGATGTCAAGATTCGTTCGTGACCCTAAGAATTGGGATGTGATTGATTAAATCAATTTGTTTGATTAACTTGTAATTATGCGGCATAAATATTGGAATGCATTTGTTTGGATCTGCAGTTCTCACAATAGTCTTCAGAGTGCACGTGTTGGCAACATTTTCACTGAAACAACACTCCATGCTGATTCACATTAACTATATAAAACAATGATAAGTTATAAAATCTAGACTATCTGTAAAGCACAAGCCAGTCATCATGCATGACCTGCAGATCCATAAATTGTGCAGCACAATCTGCTGATATGCTCAGCAGTAACATCAACAAAAAATATGACAGAAGTACAAACTTAGCACTATTTTGGCTATGTCCTCTGGTGAAACTGTTCAACCTTAGGAAGAAGTATGCCTGGTTGTGCTATGCTGGTGCTTTACATTAAAAAAAAAAAAATTCTGTATAATAATTGACCAACAGTGCATTTTGTCTTACGATTAGGAGAGTTCTCACCGCTGTGTACTCATTTTACATGTTCTATGCTGAAAATGCTCTGGTCCTAATAGAACATTTATGTAACCTTACCATAATCTAAATACTGGAAAATATACTAACCATACTTACTTTGCTATCTTTTTCAGATGCTCTTAGAAAAACATCTGATTCCAGCAGCAAGTAATCCAGAGAGCAAAGTGTTCTATTTAAAGATGCAGGGTGATTATTATAGATATTTAGCGGAGGTAAAAGCTGCCAAGAAAGACGATGAAGAACTGAAAGGTATGTGATGTTGGTCTCCAACCACAACTGATACAGGAGCATGGGATTGTTGCAGTGTTTGTGTCCTAGAAACCCCAGGAAGAAGGAGCAGGATGTGTTATTGTGAATGCATGCAGAAAGACGCATCTCTGAGGATGTTTTTATGCACTCGCCTGGCTGGAAATTGATCAAAAGTTATTTTTATTCAGCGTTTGCTAGGAATTTGATATGAGCCACTTCACCATTTGATATGCAGTGTAGTGCCACACATACTCAGAGATGATATGTTGTCATATACCACAGTAATCAGTTCTCTCTCACCTGTAGGACGATTCATTGCTACCATGCCTGCTGCCTGTTTGCAACTGCATGTTGATCTCCTATCCACTGGGTTTTGGCTTACCCACATAAAACAATTTCTGCATGCATGGGTAAAGCTTGCTCCTTTTCCTGTTTGTTTCCAGGATCTCTTAGACAAATTTCTGGTCCCCAAAGCTAGCGCACCTGAAAGTAAAGTGTTCTATCTAAAGATGATGGGCGACTACTACAGGTATCTAGCTGAGGTGGCGGGTAGTAACAAACCAGGTGAGTTTTATACGAACTGGTGAAAGTAGGCAGGTTTAGACAAATCACACTCACTAAGGCAGTCTGGTTTCATTTTCAAGGTCCTGAATTGCTCTTATGTTGTTTTATTCTTTGTGCCAAGCTGAAACACTTGTTGAATTTTAAAATAGGCCTGTAGCTTCACAGATTGTTGGAAATGATCATATAAACTTGCAATAAAAAGTGGGAAAATGTAATATTTTAATTATTTACAAAATGGACCAATAACACTGTTTTTTTTCTCATGCCAACGAATGTCACAGCATGTATTATATTTAATCTGACTATTCATTTACTGTATTTGTTGCTTTTGCTGTTTGTTTTGTTAGCAATTGGGTAGACAAATTAGTATTGCTGTATTCGATCATCCTTGGTGTTGGCATGTTGTTTGACCTAATTAGTAGTGACTAGTGAATGGACATTTGATTTTGTGAAAATTGTGTAATCATTATCATGTGTGAATAAATTGTCATTTCGGGATTGGCACTGATATGCTATGATCAATAGTCAGTTCCCTAATCACCACATTGGACTGATATTTGTGCGAATTTGTGTTCGTTAATGTGGCAGTATTAAACATTAATGTGAGTTTTAGCTGCAAACATGCTGTGTTAAGGTGGTTGAGACAGTTACCCATGCTTGTTTTGAATTTAGTAGTTTCAGTAAATGTTTTAAGGTAAACTAATAATTGATTAAACGACATGTTGATGAAATGGTGAATATATAGCAGAATACCCAGAATATATAATCCAGATTTCATGATACTTGTAAGCATCCTATAATTAATAAGGATGTCCATGTACCTTATTCGTTCTTTTTAGTGTACATGCCCTAATTAGCGTCCTGTGATTGAAACTCGATCATCTTGCTAACAAGCATTTTAAATACAGCATGTGATGCCCGTATCTTACCATTTCTGTTTACAATGTAAACATCAATATTTGTAATGTTATATGACATAGTATCTCCAGATAATTGACTGTATGTAATCTTGTGAAGTTTTTTATGATATATTTTGAATTGTTCATATTTCAAATTGCTACACAAAATGTTCACAAACAATGTCAATGTTTTTTTGTATATGGTGTGTCACTTCTTGATGATTATTTTGGTGAAATACGTTCAAGTTCTGGTGTTAACTTAATATAATAGCTAGCTGTGTATAAGACATTCCTGAAGATTATTCTGATAGCATACATGATGAAATTCTGTAGTGTACTGGTAACAAAGTAATCGTGCAATATGTCTAACCATCACAGTAGAGTAATTTTCGCTGATGCAGTGAAGTCTGTTGTGATTTAAGGTTTATAATATGATTGTTACAAAGGAAATACTTAGTCATTGTGTTCTGGAGTCCAATGGATTTCCACCAAAACAAGTCAACTGTTTTTTTTTGTGGATTGGCAAAATACAGCATTGGTGCCAGCTAATTTATTATTATTTTGACAATCAACATTTCATAGTAAGCTGGTAATGGAAAAAATTATGCCTGTGAAACTTTCAAATTGTAAACAAAACATTCAAACAGTAAACAGCTGGAATGGAGGTCAGGGCTAACTGCACATTTCTGAAAAGACTGCAAGTGAGATGAAGTACAACTGATTCAGCAGGGTGGTTCAGAGTTTTAATTGATGTATGACCTGCCCCTACCACCTTATTGCTGGTCCAGTAATGTTTGCACCGCTTGGACAAACTTGGTTGGATCATGTTAGTATCATTGTGTGCCACTGGTCTACTAAATATTAACATCCATTGGCATTTGCCTCTAATACACTTAGCCAGGCCTGTTTTTTATCAGTGAAATTGGTCAGATGAGATTTCCAAGTGAAGGTACACAGTACATAGCTTGTGCCTAATGTGTCTTGCATTGGAGCGTTACCGAGACGTTCGTACTTTCATTGCCTGGTTTCAGGTGTCGTCACAGAATCAGAGAAATCGTACGAAGCCGCCTTTGAAATTGCCAAGGCAAAGATGCAGCCAACACATCCAATTCGGCTCGGCCTAGCACTCAACTACTCTGTATTCTTCTATGAAATTCTCAACTCACCTGACAGGGCCTGCCATTTAGCCAAGCAGGTAGGAAACTTTATTATCTAGTTGGATCTAATGAACATGTATGTTGCTCACTGGTTGAATGTTGCATACCAAAAGATTGTTAAGATTTCTATTGATAAACTATATTGAATAAGTAGACATAAACAAATAAAATGTTCAAGTATTTATAATATAAATCTTGCCAAAATGTTATATGTGTAATAAAGTGGAAGCACAGTAGTATTTAGTTATTCCTGTTTCGGAGCAATTTCATGTCAACATTCTGGTTGACATTGCACATCTTTTAGACTTACACTTGATAAAATTAGTCATTCGTAAATTTAAAGAAAATGCAAAGCAGAAATAACAACTATCTGTCAATTATAATTTGTCTTATTCTTTTTCTCCATTTGTGTTTAATTTCCCGTGTCATTGTCTGCATAATAAGCAATTTTTATTTTGCAGATGATTTTCAAGTGTTGGTTATAGTAGTAGTTTCTTCTACATGTGATTGCAATTGATGTCAGTTATGCCTATGTATATGCAGTGTGTTTTTAAAAGTTTTCATGTAGGCAAGTTGTCCGTATGAAGTCCTGCTTTGATATGTATGACATAAGTAATATTTACTGACTAAAAGTTGATGAAAAATCAGGTTTTTGTCAATATGACTTGTCATGCGTCCCGTATGAGTAAAGCCTTTAAAAACACTGCACCTATACATTGTATTCATAGTCATCATTTAATAGTTAAGGTATATTTCAAATTTTGTTAATGGTTCCATCATGCTACACTTTATGTTGTTCTGCATTACTGTTCTGGTTATTTTCCAATTACCTTAGGTTTTTTTTACCCATTCCTATTAGACTTCATTTTGCGTTATTGTCCTAAGTGACATGTACTACTAACCAATTGTACGATGTAGTGTTTTGTCAAGTTCTGCATTGTAGACCAGTGAGATTGGATGGTGGGTCAGTTGTATTTCACAACCACATTTACGTTAATTAAAAAAAAAAATAGCCAAAACAGCCAGAAAACATGCGGGCACGCATGAGTGAATGCGTGCCAGCAACCGTGGTAAGATGGCATCGTGCTGTCTGCCTTGTGGCCTCAATCACTTTCAGCTGTGCATCTTTGGTTTTTGTTTTTGTCTGCTACCGGCACGGTTTAGGCATTCGATGATGCTATAGCGGAACTGGATGCGCTGAACGAGGACTCCTACAAAGACAGCACGCTCATCATGCAGCTTTTGAGAGACAACCTTACTGTAAGTGAACACAACCTGAGAGCCAGCTTGAGGCTCTTGTCCACTCATCGCGTTTCACTGGTTCTACTCTATGCAACATGACGCTACGTCGCTGGCAGTTTTACTACCAAAAACCCTTCGTATTTTCCATGTAACTGCTCAAGGCAGTTGCATGGGCTGAGACAAACACAACATTGTCTCATCTGCCTCATTGGCATGCAACTACTGCCATGTAGTTGTCCCTATAAACTGCCAGCCAGTTGCATCACGTCGCAGGCAGATAGTGTAGCAGCAAGCTTGGCAACACACACCATGTTGTACATGTGGCTGTGTGTTGCTTCAAACAGGCATTCGATGACGCCATTTCGGAACTGGATACACTAAAGGACGACTCGTACAAGGATAGTACGCTGATCATGCAACTGCTCCGTGACAACCTCACTGTAAGTTGGGTGTCTGTCGGTGGTCGACGGCTTCAAAGCCATGTGGCATGCAGTCTCCAGCAAAACATCTACACAGTTTCACAGTTTTTGTTATTTTTAATCAATATAAATAATGTGATACATTGCTAAGTGAATTAAATCAATTAGGATTTGTTTGCATTATTATGGAGCATTTCTATTAAAATAAAACGAGAAAGTGTTTTTTGAACTCCACTTCCACAAATGTAAATGATGTCAGTTTTTCATGGATGTCACTAATGTTGTGTTTATATGACACACAAAGTTTAATATAACGAACTTACAGGTGTATAATTTGCTGCAAAAAAGGGTAGTAAAACAGGATATAACTGCAAGGACTTATTGGCAATACATATTAGTGTGGCTATATGTTTTAGTAATCATCATTTCTAGAAGCTTCTTCCTAACACCGTTTGATCTGCACTTGTGCTCTTGAGTGGCTAATATCAGCCTTACATTTGTTACATAATATTTTATGTATCATGTAATATATTTACCATGTAAGCTCAAACAATTTTAACAATGTTATATTTGTATGCGCCTCTGAGCAGAATTATATTCCGGATATATGGCGCTTTATAAATAAAATTATTATTACATATTTTAAATGTAGGCTCATACTAAATGGTATTCTTTTGGCTTTCTCAAAACAGAAATACCACCTTTGTATTTCATAAAAAAATGTATGTTGTTGAATGACATATTTACATACAAATGTTGAGACTTAAGGCCAGACACCCCAGGTGAAATGGTGTTTTTTAACAAAAAATACTGAAAATGGTTTTCTGCCAGATTATTATACCTTTGTATGCATACTATCAATAAAGTTAACTTCTATGGCAATTACATACCTCTAAGTGAGTTTTAATCATGGATCAAGCATGTCGATATCATGTAATGAAATCCATTATGCAATCTTTGACAGCCATTTTCTCAACAACAAAATGATCAGACACTTTTTTTAAATCATGAATAGTTTGAAAGATATAGCCATATCTGTTACAAAAAACAAGATTTTTTTTCGTATTTTACAAAAAAAACAAAACAACATTTCAAAAAATGCTCTGATCATTGCACAATAGACTCTGTAGAGAACATGGATTGGCAAGAATTATACCTATATATGGATTCAATAAAAAGTGGCAGCTTTTCCAAATTTGCCAATATTTGCTCAAAATGGCGGCCATTTTGTTTGTTACCATGGAAACGGGGGTCTGGCTGAAAAAAAGATCAGTATATATTTTACTCAGTAGGACCCATTTCATGCATTGGGCAGAAAAAATTGATCTGTTTGCACAAATTAAAAAATAATCCTATCTACCTGCCATGTCTGGCCTTAAGACTAGAGAATTTACTTATTAGGTAAAAGTAATGAAACAATAGTGTGATTGTAGTGCACATAGGTCTTGCATAACATTACTTAACATAAATGGTTTTGATACCACTTCAAACAAAGTTGTTTTTTTAGAAAGTTTATTGTCAAGTGTTATTGGTTTTGTGTCATGGTAAGTATTACCATTCAGCAAAAACTTCATTTCTCAAATGCTTACACAAGGATGGCGGTATTCTTTGGTAAACTTTCTTTTTTATGTTGTATCATCATGATAATGACATTCTATTACCACTGTCTGTAACATTAGTAACAGTATGCGCTGTGTAGTAGAAACAGAATACATAGGTGGTGGGTGTTTTAATTCATATTGCAGCTCTCTGAGGCACACCTTTTTAACTGGTCATGCAAGTAATAACTGGATGTGCCTGTAATCACAAACTTCATACTGAAGTGTTAAGGTTTGTGTAGCCTGCTGTTGGTGTATAATGTGGGGTAAGGGATTCTACATTACTTGAAGTATGGAGAACAACCAGAACTTGTTTCTCTGGTGGTGTTACGTTATGACTTTTTGTTAGTCCATTATAAAGATGATGTATTCACAATGTGGTTGTGTTGCAGTTGTGGACGTCAGACGCCCAAGGTGACGATGGTGAACCAGGTGACGGTGGTGACAACTAGGACGAGCAGAACAGACATCAGAAGCATGCACATCAATGCTGAGATTTTTATCATTTGCTTTCTCGTTGAGGAGACGAGTCAGAGAACATTGAGAACTACATTGTAACGTAACATTACTATTGTGTTGTCCGACCACCCATATGCCACCAAGCTCAAACTACACTACATTCACACTCATAGAAATGTCATTAAATAGATCGGTCGCCCAGAGCTGACGTTTCACTCGTTTCGGTCATTGCTTGGTCTGCGTGCCTGTTTGTCCTCAGAATTGTTCAGTTTGTGTTAAGCGTTGCTTTCTGTTGCAAACGTTGTCAGAATTATTGGCCAGTCTCGTGCAACTTGGCCTGTCAGTTCGCGTAGTACAGTTCACTAGGAGGCTGGATGCAAGCACTTGGACCAGCAGCATGCGTGACCGGCCAGTTGCGGTCAGCCGGTGTAGTCAGTAGGACGGCTCGTGCTGTTCTACCAGTCATTGTTGTCGTTAATCATCAGCAGATGGTTCATCCGAAGTTTAGCTTGCTGTGTGTGCAGCTAGCATCAGGCATCCTAGAACAAGTGTTGTGGTCATTGTCTTGACATCTGGCTCGTGTACATGTCATCATCTCGTCTAATTGATACATGACTAGTTTCTGCTGTGGTAGTTTATTTATAACAGGAAAGGTTCCATAAGAAAAGATGAAATGCTACCAGGGTGACACTGTCTCAGGTAGGATATGGGTACATGAACAGTTCAAGATCTTGCTACTAGTCTGATGCCACCACTGGGCAGGAACTAACAAGAAGCTTCCACCTAGAACAAGTCCACTGTTAATGCTATTTTTTTGTATCACACTAATTAAGAAAAATGGTACTACATTGAAGACTAGCGACTTAGTACAGACGTGTTATCCTGAATTTAGTGGCTTTTTATATTTACAACCAGAGTATTGTGTATGTGGTTATGTTTGGCCGCCATGCACTGTATGTTTGTGTGTATGTATGTGTGCGTGCATGCCTGAATTTTCACTCGGCGTGGGTATGTGCTTTTCAACCTCTTCTCATGTTTCGGCCATTCTCTGTAGCATGGCGCCTGTATATGGTGCGTCTCTCTCTCTCTCACTCACGCAAGGACAGGCTTGTATTGAATACAATGCTGGTACAAACCTTGGTAGTTTCTCATTGTTGTGCTTCTAAACATGTAACATACCAAGTGTCATTGACAGTATTGTGGTGGACATACTTTCAGGATTGCATATTCTCATCCAGATGCATAACTGGAAAATCTGTAACTTGATGTCTATCTACTTGCTGTGTAGTAAAACATCCCAGTTCTATATCTGCATGTGTTTAATTGGATGTTTCAATAATGTTTCTGTTTGTGTGGTTTTCGTTAGATGTTTAGCAGAAGCAATGTAGAACAGCATGCCGAAATAGAATTGAAGTTCTGACACGGACAAATGATTCTAGAGTGTTGTAAGATTCGTTCGTTTCCAGCGAGAAATGCTCGGCTGGTGAACAACAAGAGCATACAGTTCTGTTGTAACTAACATTGTGTTGTATTTATGAATGAGGATCTTTTCCTAGCGTTACTGAAAAACTATTAAGCAGAAATAAAAAGTTTGGCTGGAAACAGACTAGCTTTTATTTCTTGTTCAACTTATGGTCTCGTCTATACACATTTTTAGCCCACTTGAATATGGTAACACTTGTTTTGATCAGAAATTCTATGCCTGTATAATGAAGTTGGCTACACACAGGTCCAGCAATATAGAAAATGTAGTCCTGGATGCATTTTATCCGTACCAATGCATGACAGAAAGTGTCATTCCAGGATAATTTCATGATGCCATAAGCAGTTCTATCGTGAGCTAACACCCACTGGATGCTAATGTTCTTTTGGGGGAAATGGTGCCAGTGTTTCTACTGCCAGGGCTTCAATATTTAATAGTATTCTCCAAACTGGTCTACTTCAAGGTTTGTACAGTTGTGCCAAAACCAATTGTAATGCTGTGATTTTTTTGGTTGGTGTGAATGGCAATTTTTGGTTAGATATGTTAATAGTTAGGTATTTATCACACCTGTGTAAATTAAAGTTGTTTTTATATACCATTCTGCCTGCTGCTAGGATTGCTGCGTAATGTTAGTGTGATTAATAACCCCATGGAGAATCAAAATAAAGCCCTGTTCCATACTAGTAGTATTGACTGTTCTGTTGTTTCTTAAAGCCGTCAAGGAAGGCTATAGTTGGTGGTTTGGGTGAAGATGTTGCTGGTTGTGAAACAATGCTATATGGAGCTGCGTATAGTAGTGTCATGAATCAGACCTGCCTACCATTCCGGATTGTCCGGAATCATTCCGGAAAGTCACCTCAAATTACGGGGAGGGATGAAAATATTATGGACTGTCACCATGTTTGCCAATCACTAAAATTTTGTTTCCACTATATTCAACAGCTGGCAGCATATGTATGCAGCATGTTGTGACATGGTTTTTCATTCGCTGAGTCTGGTCGTAATCTAACCAATAGGAAACAACGTTATGACAAATTGGCATTTCCGCGATCAAACAAAACGAAGTCACGCTGCACGAAATGATGGATGACCGTGAAACGACGCCACCGCCAACCGAAAAGAAACGTGTAATGCAAAAATTTAGTGAGTGTTGTACTTGTAGTGTTAGGCCAACTGACTGTACTAAGACTAAGTTAGTGTATTTATTGAGGAGTTTAGTCTATCATTGACAGTCACTAGAGTGTAGGCGATGTCGATGACAGTGTGATGTACTACTACTAATGGTTTTGGTCGGTCGCTACCCCACCCCCCTGTCTATCATTCTAGAGTTGAGTAGGTTAGATAGAGAGTGTTGGCTGATGTTGGTGACAGCGTAAGTATAATGGTTTTGACCTGTCGCTACCCCCCCCCCCCCCCCCCCCCCGTCTGTCATTCTAGATTTTAGTAGGCTAGAGCCTAGAGTGTTGGCTGATGTTGGTGACACACCATGATGTTGGAACCCCCCCCCCCCCCCCCGTGACAATATCTGACATGGTGGTTTTGCATTACTGACAGGAAGCAAATCAGTGTAAATGGGAAGATGGATTACTGACAGGAAGTTTTTGGGGTAGGCAGGTCTGCATGAATGGACTTGCACAGTGACTGGAAGTGTTGAAATGACTCCGTGTCAATTTGTCATCAATTAAATATATTTGACACTGGAAGTGTACCATAGTTACAATAATGTGTTAACGTTAGCACAATATATTCACTTCATCCATTGAACTGCCAACATTATTCTTTGGCAAACAAAGCAACAATGATTCAATACTTAATGCCCACAGAAGTAACTATGCCAATAACGCAAATGCTATTGTACAAATAATGTGCACATAAAACGCTAAGCACCTGTTGTCTGTCCTCACCTAGTAGGTTTGTGAATGAAAGTGATTATACTTAATTCACTGGCCATGGTTGCTAGGTGTGTTGGCATTATTTGTGGAAGATTACCAGTGGACTGCTAACATTCAAGATTCAATAACTTTATTTTCCATTTAAAACATGCATAATTAAAACGGAAATGTTCCTTTAGATATACACTGAAATGCCGGTAATAAAATTGATAAAACACATTATGGTCATGCACTAAAAATTGGTTAAACACCATAATTAGCACTAAAGATGTGTATAAAAAATAAATAAAACTCTTACCACATTTCATACGTTCTGTTCTGTAAACAGTTTACTTAAAATTATCATTTAAAATGGCAGAGGGAATGAAAAATTCTTAAACAGGTTTTTCCTCACTAATGGCACTTTCAGACGTCTCCCTGACAACCTACAAGGGCCATATCATCTGCATATTTGACCAAAGTAAGTATTGTCATAATACCTATTATATGCCAATCTGAGAATCGATAGTGTTTGTCAAGAGAGTGTTATGGGTGACCACATAAGTTCAAAAAGTCCAGAAAGATGCAGTATCCATTCACAACAATATGTGGTGTGGGACTTGGCTCCCAAAATCACAGCCGGATTCAACCAACATTTCCCGTAATAAAGTGTTCTGCCCAAAGAGTGGCATCACTGTCAATTTATTTTCCTTGATATGTGATGACGACTAACCCACCACCAACATAAAGCTGCATGTTTGTGGGACTTAGTGAACTTATGTGATAACTATTATTATTTGAGACTGAACAAAAACAAATGCATTTTAAGTACCTGGATAAGATAAATGGGATAATTTTGCAAGAGCAAAATGGGTTGGGCCAATTTGACAATTGGTGGCATCCAGGTGTTATACAAAAAAATAAAACATCTGAAAAGATGACCAACAAGATAAGTGGTACAGAAGGAGAAGGCCACAGCAGTTTACATATCAAGAAATTAGGGTGGAAGAAAAACGGGACATTCACCAAGATAATGAGTCATTAAGGAGGTTCCATCATTAAACAGAATCTGTCGAAGGAACTTTATAAAAATGCAGAAAGCCGCCACCATATCACTGAAGACCAATTTCTGTTATACCTTGTTAAAATTCTGGCCCCAAAAGATCTTTTACTGACAAAAACATGGGCAAAGTTTCTAAAGTGAAAACTGCATGCAGGAATGTTTGATGTAGGAAATGTCGTGCCACAATAGTAATATAATTCACACACATAACCAGTATCAACATTGTAGACAATGGCAAACCTTGACGTAGGTCACAGGCATATGTTTGTGATGTAGGTAAACCACGGCAGAGTGGATCAATCTACAGATTCAGTACATCGAGTTTCAGGGCAACAGGTCACGAGATGGATAGATCAACTGAACTTCATGTACAATGAGTCCTAGTCATCCTCACAAGCTAGTGTCGTAATTACCTCTGGAATATATCCTATGCAATGCCATCTAATGAGTGAAACATGTTAATGCAGATTTTGAGTTGTAAAATTGCACACCATGTATAGGTGGGAGGGAGGGAGGTTGAACTGGTACTAAATTGAGATTTTTGGGGCTTCCACAACAAATCTGGGGAGGGTTGGCAGATATTTTTCTACAATCAACACAAATAAGATCATTCCTACAACCGATTCTGTAAAAATCATTTATCTGATCGAGTCATGACAAGGGCAATATACAGCTTTCAATGATACAACAGACTTATATTATTATATACATAGATGCGGGAACAGCTCGTTCTGCCCCCCCATTAAATGTCCGTGCCCGAGAAGCTGAATTTACAGCGGCGTAGATGTGAACAATGTCCATTCTCTTCCGATGTCACAGTCAAGCCAACCTTGACAGCCACTGATTATATATACAAGTCTTTCTACAGTGGCCATCATACTACATCTATGGTTTATTTACAAAGTACCCAACCCGATAAGTTACATGATCTCGCACATAGAACAGCTCCATTGGCTCCAAGGACACTGTTCCAACTAATGTGGTGCAGGTGCAGTCCTCTTATTGCTCTGTCACAACACAAGGTTTTATATTACATGGTACTCTAAACGTGACATTGTAACAAAGTGATGATGGTTTATGTAGACAACAACCAGATGTTTATCAAAGTTATCAACTCTATAGAGACCATGCTCCTTGCAAGACTTGACATCCAGATGTCTCTGAAAGACATCAGCTTGAGGTCCTGCTCTTTGCAAGTCTTGACGACCAGATGTTTCTCAAAGTGATCAGCTCTACAGAGACCTTGTTCCTTGTAAGAGCTGACAACCAGATATCTCTCAGTCATCAATTCCATAGAGACCTTGCTCATTGTAAGAGCTGACAAACCGTATGTCTCTCAGTCATCAACTCTATAGAGACCTTGCTCCTTGTAAGAGCAGACAACCAGATGTCTCTCGATCATCAACTTTATAGAGACCTTTCTCTTTTTAAGAGCTGCCAACAAGATGTCCAAGACACCAACTCTACTGGGATGTCTGTCTTGCATTCAAGATATTACTTGAAATGATTGAGCCATCCTTTCACTTGGTGTTGGCACCAACAGGTCTGTATTGGAGAGTTAGATCACCACCTTGCTTCCATATGAAATGCTTCACTGTTCTCAGGTCCATGTTTGGATCAAGCACCTACAGAAACAGTACCGTAAATCACTTTTGTTGCTTTCAAAATTACATATTACAATATTGCATCATACCATTGCATAACATGTACGTAACCAGCATTACACACTTGTTGAATGGCCCATAAATATTCTCATTTTATTTAAAGCAATGTAGATTTATTATAATTATAATTTTCAGTTCAATCTTATAGTTGCTGCTGTGCTAATACCAATAGCCGTTTTAACACTAGAACGCCAGACAACCAATTTCATTGATCCCATTTCTGTTACAATTGGCTGGAAATAACGTCATTATTAAAAATAAGAAAATACAAGAATTGAACATGTTTGTCTTAAAAAGTGGCATTTTGTGTATTTCATCAATGTTTTTACTTGGCACTAAAACAGTTAACTGAAGAAAATTAAAATGCTCAACAGCTACCAAACTTAACACTACTCAAAATGAAAATAAAACCAACCTGGTCATTACAAAGTAATTCCACCTTCTCCTCAGCTATTGATGGAATATCTTCTTCCTTCTCTGTCTCTGACCGTTCCTGGCCATTCGTCGTTGAACTAGTGGCCGCCTGTGACCCCGCATCTGACCCTTGACCCATGACCTTCTCGTACACATGCTCGATGACCTTGCGCACTTGCAGCATGTCGCTGGCTGACAGTCGATCTCTGCAAGAACAAATCATTGCCCAGTCACTTACAGATAGACTGGCAACATCACAGGCTACTACTAATATTAATAATAATAAAATACAATATTTATTTAGCGCCATAATCACATAGTCTGCTCTACGGCGCTTTACAATACAATGATAATACCGCTAAACATGTACATTCAGTTAGATCATAAAACAGTAAGTTATTAATTTAGGAATAATACAACCAAGTCATTCGCTCGGACTGTGACTACAGTTTCTCGTATGTAAGCTGTTGTATGCAGCAGGTCTTCCAGAGGTTCAAAGATCTTTTCTTTAATTGATATCTCTATGGTCTAGGTTGTCTGCCTCTCATCCTGCTAAGTTGGACAAATTTGAAGAAGGTGATTCACGGTCATTTTAGCCGTGCCACAAGGACATATGTCAATTTCTCCAATGTGTAATTTAGTGTGCATATGGTGCCCGAGTCTGCAGTGTCCAGTCCACAGGCACGCAATTATTACTTGGTCTTTTCTGGACAGTTGGTAGTAGTTGTCACTGCTGTTGTAGCTGAAATGTTGTTTCCTCTTCTTCTCCTTGTGATATACATCAAAGAAGAAGAGTCTAAGAACCGTGGTAGGTTTCCTAAGATCAAGGGGACGGTGTCATTACAATATTGCGCTCTTAATGAACATCCACCATTACACAGAATCTGTTGTTAATCTTAAGAAGCTTTTCAAAAATGCACAACGGCACGACCGTATCACTAAAGATTCTGTTTCTGTGACATCGCCAAATGTGTCCTAGTGGTGCCTCCTGGTGCTCACAGTTTTTAGTATACATACTTATTAATCCTTTTCACTGTGATAAGAGGATAGGGCCGAAACAAAGCTCCTCCATCGCTCTCTCCGTTGTTAGCAGTCTTCTTTGTTTCGTTCCAGGTGCTACCAAACTTATTTAATTCCTCGGTTGTGGATCTGCCTAGTCTGTTCCTCCTTTGTCTGTCACTACACTGCCAAGATAGGTAAATTTGTTGTCCTCTTCTATATCCGTTCCCTTGATCTGTACCTTTGCTTGTTGTGTGTTGTTCACCATCAAGAGTTTTGTCATTTGTATATTTATTTTTAGACATGTTTTCTCTGCTTCCTTTGTCAGCCAGCTAGTTTCTGCCTGCATCTGCTTGTGTGAGATAGTAAACAGATGTCGTCTTTTCACTATACATAATCACCATTAAGGAGCGGAACGGCCCGCATGTGAGTAAGGGTAAGATCAGAAATAACTGACACGTCGCTAGTTAATGAGATATGACAAGTAGTTGATGGACAGCCAGTTTCTATTACCCTACTCTACAGATAGAGACTCCTGTAGCTTTCACGACTCTACAACCGGGAAAGAAAGTTCCAAATGTTTGAGAAATCTTAATTCTCAGGACTTGTCTAGCCTGGATAATCTGTAGGTCAACTTCACCGACCCCAGAATATTTACACAAAACAAAATAATACAAAGCAAAACTACGAGCTGCTGTGACACCACTGTCTCGCAGGGTGACACCACTGTCTTGCAGAATGATACTACTGTCTCAGAAGAAACACCCACCCTTCTCTCCCTTTAACAGATTCCTGCATTAGTATTTTATAACCTGATTTCCCTGTATCAACCGAGTCTTATTAGACACTGTATCATTCCTGCGGACACTTCGTTGGACCACTATCATAACTTGTTTACTGGCGTCCTGTCATGGGTAAACTGCACTGATTTCTGTTACATCACACTGAAGTGAAGTATGACATCCAAGAGAACGAAGTGAGGAGCCTGCACGGTACATACTTCTTGGGCACCCTCAAAGTGGCGCTGTTGTTGGTGGTGGTCTGGGCCGCTGTCACTGACTGTAGGAAGAAGGCGATCTTGTTGAATTTGGGCTGGTTTCTCTACAAAAAATAACAATTGTAATTGGGAGGCTGAGTGAAGTGTTCAGGGTGCTAGCAGGAAGGGTGGCTGTGGTATTGGGTGTAGTCACTCGGGTTAGTAAAGCTAAGCTTATATAGCACAATATCCAATCCTCTCGACTTCTCTGGGATGCATTCAGCCATGCTGCAATCAATGAGCAAAGACGATTCATACACAAATATCCACCAATGTCTATAGCCAGGTACTCATTCATACAGCTGAGTGAACTGGAGCAATGTAGAGTGAACGAACTTGTCCAAGGTTCGATACGGCAGCACAGGATTCGAATCCGGGGTCTCTTGACTGAGAGTCCAATGTAAGTAAGTAAGTAAATTTATTTCCTCATCCAGATAATATACAACATAATTCAAGAGCAATGTAACACAATGCCCTACCCACTGCACCACTGCGATCCACGTATTGTTGCATGCGGACTGGTACAAGACTGGCTCAACATAATGTAAGAATACTGTCTTTATTCCCATTACCCAACCCCCTCTCACTTTCCCATCTACATGGTGTATTTACCCTTAACAATCATCGCCCACATGATTACTTAGTTGATGGATTCAGAGTCTGATGACACAATTATGAGCTTGACCACTGTCAAGCTTCACCATAGCAACCATGATTACATATATGTCATTACCACAGTACAGCACACATCTGTTCACTCGTCATTAGGATGGTTAAAATTGGAAAATTGCGTTTTTGGACGGTTTTAAATTGATTGTGGTTCTAACAAATTCCGTTGGATGGCCCTAGCTAAAATGGTTGAACAAAATTATCAATGAAACAGCATCAGTGATTTGAACATTCATAATTGTTAATATGACTGCTTATGTAATTTACTTTTGTCAACTTGTATGTTAAGTACTTCTGTATTAGAAACAACCAGACATTTATGTTATTGTGTGACATGAATTATTTTATTATCTAAATCGGTTATGTACGGTTGTTATTGTGTTGCAAATATTGCACAAATAGACGTTGTTAGAAAAGTTAACCACAGAGTAAAAAGTATTATTTAGATGCAGAGATCAAAACATTGTGATATTTTTAATATTTGACAGAATGTATTATTTATTAAAGTTAATTTTGAAATAAAATATTACTTTTCTGAACAGAAATGGGCTTCTTTATCACTTTTAAACAGACAATGCGTCATCTGACATGAAAAATGCATAATTTGACACATTGGTTTTTTTCTGAAACGAAAATACATCGTTTGAAAAAAATTTTCCTTTTTCTGAAATGACATTTTGAAATGGAATTGAAACGTAATTTTCCTTTTTTGAAACGGAAAATCAGTGTCCCTATATATACTCATAGTTGCTACTGTGTTTTAAGAACTATCTCTTTGTTGTCATACTTATATTGTTATTACTACTTACATTTCTGATCACACGAGATGTGCATTCAGTCATGTGCTCTGCCTTGCCTTCATAAATGGTAATATGTACTTTTAGTTTGTTTTTATATTTTATGATTGGACACAATAAGTATGATTACCAAAATTTACCATGCAGGTATATATATATATATGTACATACATATATACACACACACATAGTTGCATACCATGCCGATTGCGAGTTCGTGCCAGACCACGCTTCATAGCATAACAAAAAATTGGACTGGCAAAACTTTGATCTGGGTGAGGCTCTGTCTGCCAGATTAACCTTTTTCACACTCATCTTACTTTAAAATATCTTTGTCATTTATCTTTGTTGCAAAGAAATCTTGTGGGGGCTGGAATTTCAATGGAGAATACAATGGAAAGTCTGATAGATATATATCTATGGCGGTTATTTGAATAAGTTTGCCGGACATGGTTGCTAGGCAAAGTCTTATAATAGAGTTGTCAATTTTTTACAACAGAAATAATATTGATAGAGGACGTGTTTCAAAACACCCACCAGCCCCTGGACCCACCTCGACTGTGATGTCACACACCCACAAAGGGACCATCTCATTCAGAAGCAGTTGCTCTGTCTCCCCCGCTGCGTCTCGACAAAGCAAGCGAAACAACGTGCGACCACCGACCTCACTACAATAAACACACATTGTATATATGATAACCAACCTCACTACAATGAACATACGTTGTATATACGACCACCAACCTCACTACAATAAACAAACATTGTATATATGATAACCAACCTCACTGCAACAAAGACACATTGTATATACGATCACCAACCTCACTACAATGAACATACATTGTATATATACAACCACCAACCTCACTACAATGAACATACATTCTTTAATTATATGAATAACCTGACCTCACTACAATGAACATACATTTTATGAACATCCACCAACTTAACTCCAATCAATCAACAATGTATGGAGCTGGTCCAACTTCACTATAAGGACCAAACATTGTAAATTTGACTATAATATCCTTATTGGATTGGCGGCTTGTTGCTACAAAGTACACTTCAATAATTCAACACCAGGGCTCAGTATTAACAGTACCCTAGAGGTAATCAGTTTTCCTCAGCACACTAGATTTAGCAACTTGCTGGCCAACCTTGCCTTACTAGCAATGCTGATGATGACGTGTCATCAGTGTTGGACAGGTGTATAACAAGTTTGAATCAGGAGAAAATTTAAATTTGTTCAGTAAACAAGAAAAAAAATGCTTTAAAATGTAATGCAGTGAAATTTCAGTGCTGCAAGGGTTACTATTTTATGATATCTTTTGCATTCCTAAATTCAAAGTATATTTTAGAAAAATGCAAAGAGAGTTTCTCACCTGAAGATGATAGGGGTGTGAGGGGGCACACTGAAGTAGAGGTGGCCCCCCTTTGGCTCACACAACCTGCCCTTCTCGTCACCCTCTGGGGGGGTCAATTCATACAGTAAGTAAAAGTAACTAAAGATAATTAATAATGTCATATTTATTAAATAACGATCAACATTGCCACAGTACTGACAGGGTTCTCACAGCAGTGAAGGTTGTTACATTCTGGTGTTATCAGACTAGAAGCATTTCAACTTAACATGACATGTACGGATTAATTCTGTTCATTATTTAGAAAATGTTATTCCAATTTCTGTACTTTAACTCCAATTCCATTTAAAATGTATTTTAGATTTGGAAGGTTTTCCCAAACTATCAAGAAAATACTACTAATTACTCACATCTAAAACTAACAACTCTAAGTTTACAACTACTTTCTTCATGTACATATTCATACTAAAATGTGTTTTACCGTGTCTGTTATTTAATTGGATCATCTTAATAAAAATAATAAGGTAACTTCTTTTTTACTTTAATTCTCGGAAACCAAGCTGTGAAAGTGTTGAGGAAGTGATGCGTGGTTGTGTTATGTGTTATACACCAGGAAGCAAACCAGAAAGAGTAACTTTATTTCATGAAGTGTCTCACCCTGGTAGGTGAGGGTGGTCTCTGTGTAGGTGCGGGGCCAATGCTCCAGCAGAGCCTGAAGCACCAGACCTCCAAAGTTCACTGCAACCAAGAACACACACAGAGGGTCATGTGACAGTCACATCATCACATGACTCCACACACTAGGCAGACACAGGCAAGAAAGTTTCAGCAGGCGTGTCAACAACTAAAAAGGAGGCAGTCTCTTTCTCATCTTTTATTTATTAATAATAATAATGGTTTATTACAGAAACTGTGATACATTCCAACCATAGGTTGCCATGGTTTCTGTAATGAGGGTATAAAGCCACGAGTGGCTGATTAGCCCTCACAATACATGTAATACATAGGTAAATGTCATGGTGCAAGATAACAATTTGTGATTGAAGAAAGAAGACAAAAAACAGAAACATGAATCACAACAGTACTATTTTCATGAATACTTCATGTAAAATAGCAACGAAGAATGCTATTTATATATGTCATTAATATTATTTACTAGCAAAAACTTCTTAAGTTGACGTTTAAACGATGCTAATGCATAATTACAATTACAATCCACTGTTGTCGCCATATAGTTCCATAATTTGACACCTCGGTATCTAATGGTTTTATATAATACATTACTTTTTGAGATCGGCACATGTAGTAATTCTGCGTGTCCTATGTTCGTGTAGTTCGTTATTTCTAATGAACATCCTTGTCATAACTGACGGAAACATATTCTTAAAGATTTTGTACATAAACAGCACAACCGTGTATTCGTAGATTTTTTCTTATTGGTAAAATAGACAGAGTTGGTCTGTGTGCGCTCTGTATGAAGCCGACATAATTAACCGAATTGCATACTGTTATAATTTGAATAAAGAACTAAGATGTGTATTATATGCTCCTCCCCACACTTTGACAAAATACGTTAGATATGGATATAAAAAAGATAGTATAATGTTACAAGGGATGATCTACTCGGGTGTTTTCTAGCTTTATTTATAATTCCAACGGATTTGGCTATTTTAGATTTTATATACTGTATATGAAAAGTCCAGGACAAATTTGCATCGATTAAAATTCCTAAGAATTTTGTGTTTTCTACTTGAGTAATTTGTAGTCCATCAATAAGGATGGCAATTGGATTGGATACCTTTTTATTTACTGATTTGAAGACAATAAAATGTGTTTTACTGATATTTAAAGAGAGTTTATTACTCTTTAACCAAATAACTATTTTTTGCAGTTGATGATTCATCACAGTTTCTAGCTCACTAAGACTGTTACCATTGACAAAAACATTTGTATCATCAGCAAATATAATAGGAAATAGGATATCTGATATGTTAACAATGTCATTAATATAGATTAAGAATAACGGTGGGCCTATTATTGATCCCTGTGGGACATCACAGCATATAGACAGAATGTTCAATTTTATTCCATCAAATAAAACTTAGACAAATAACTTTCCGGCCAGGCAAGTGCTCTTCCTCTAATGCCATAATGTTCTAGTTTATTAAGTAATATTTAATGGTCAACTGTATCGAAAGCTTGACTGAAGTCAAGAAAAACTCCTAGTGCGTGGTCACCATTATTTATAGCTGTGGAAATTTTGTCTACTAGTTGCACAAGAGCCATGTTTGCAGAATGCTTCTTCCTAAATCCAAACTGGTAATCATATAAGATGTTGTTTGTTTATGAAAGATGTTAATCTGTTGTACATTATTTTTTCTAGAACTTTAGAAAAAACTGGCAAAATCGATATTGGACGGTAATTGCTTACAAGTGTCTCGTCACCGCCTTTGTATATCGGGATCACTTTTGCTCTTTTCAGGTCGTCTGGAAAAATACCTTTAGTTAACGACAAGTTAATAACATGTGTTAAAGGAAGTAAGAAAGTATATGTTAATTTAACAATATGTGGAGTTACTAAGTCCCAACCAGGGCTTGATATTTTTAGATCTTTGATTATAGTTTCTACTTCATTCAGTTCAACTGGGGAGATAAATATTGTATGGAAGTTTCGATGCTTAATATATAATGACGGGTCAATACCATCTTTGGTAATCTTTTCAGCCAACGATGGTCCAACCTTAACATAATAGTTATTGAAGTAATTGGCAATTATCTTTTTATCGGTTATTAATTGATTATTAATAGTTATCTTCGGAGATTGGGGAGGTTTTTTATTTTTATTAATTAATTGCTTAATAAGTTGCCATGATTTCAGAAGATTAGATTGATTTTGCTTTAATAACTGTTGATAGTGATTTCTTTCTGCTCTTCTTAAAATTGAGTTAAGTTTATTGCGGTATGCTTTACAGTTAGTTTCATTAGTAAGGGTAGGTGCTTTTTTGTAGTAGGCGAATAATTGATTTTTAAATTTTATGGAAGTCTTCAGCCCATGTGATAGCCATGGTTTCCTATTACTGTATTTGTGTTTAATCTTTACTTCAGGAAAGCAGTTAAGATAATGCTTACCAAGCTGTGAATAGAAAGCAGCATATGCATTATTTGGGTCATCAAGCTCAGAAGTAACAAGTGATCAGTCAGCATTAGTTAGACTTGTTGTAAACTTTGCTATGTTCTGATCGGTTTAAAACCTCTTAGTTATGTATTTTGTGTTTACATAAGTTGAACAACTATTGTTATCGACATAGAAGACAGGAAAATGATCTGATATATCTGTATATAGTATACCAGAACAGGTTTCTGTGCTATTTACAGTTATTAATTAATACAATGGTCTTCAGACATTAATAAACATGTTGAAGGTATACTTTGTGGCCAGTTTACCTGCAACAGTGTTCACAATTCACAAGTTTCCACCTGCGACATGTTCAAATTGTAAACAAAACATCCAGTTTCAAAACAAGCTTTATTTTCAAATTGCCGAGGCGGCCGAGTTAACTGCAACAGCCTTTCATGTTAATGATTGCTTATTTTCCCATGTTCAACACAGCCAATTCAGCAGACTTCCTCTTACAAATTTCTACACTGACTAATTCTGGGTAGGGAAGAGACTGTCTCCCTTTAGCACAGAAGGCAACAATGAGTTCTTTACAATACATGAGACAAGTTTGTTTTCAAATTCGGTTAAAATTATGTCATCTGTCTCACTACAAGGTACACCCCCTGGGGGCCATAATGTAAGAACTTAGATACAATAGCAAAAACACAGAGGAGAGCAGCTAATATTATACAAGACCTGAGAGACAAAAAACATGAAAACGTATATGGTTTAACAACACTACAAATCTGGAGTTTAAGATGATATCAGATAGAAGACTTTTTATGATCCTGAATGGTTAAGAAAATATTAGTTTAACAACAGTAGAAACCAGGAGTTTAAGATCACATTAAATGGAATTTTGTTATGATACTGAACGATTATGAAAATATTGATAGTAGTACAATGCAGGCCACGATTTTAAAGCTATAACAGCAAGCATCCACTGAACATTAATAGCTACTATGGACTCTGAGAGGACATGAAGCAAAGAGAACATTCTTGAAGCAGCTATAAACAACGTGACATACATTTTGGGTCTGTGCTCTCACTGGACTGCTCAATGTTGACCTCCTTCGATGACACCCACGCTGCAAAGCAGTCCGACTCCTCCAAGTGTAACGTCAACATCTGACGGCATAGACAGTATTCAGCATCAGTGATTATACTACACAACATGGGTAACTGAACAGCAATAATAAGGCTACACCTCTCAAAAAACTATTCTTCATTCAGTACTGCTATGACCCGACTGCACTGACAGTGCTCTACAACTGAAGTCTTAAAAATCCCACATAATGGTGATAAATATTCGTGAAAAATTTACATGCATAATGAACCATGCTCTAAGTTGGGTACCCACTGTGTTCTCAGATACTACTAGTGCTCTAAGATATCCGCTAGCGCTCTAAGATATCCACTAGTGCTCTAAGATATCTGCCAGTTCTCTAAGATATCCACTAGTGCTCTAAGATATCCACTAGTGCTCTAACATACCCGCCAGTGCTCCAAAATATCCACCATTGGCCTAAGGTACACCATCAGTGCTCTAATATACCCACCCCTGTTTTAAGGTCCACAGTAAACCAATTTGGGACGTAGATCATTTTCGTTCTCTTCTTGATTTCTTCTTCAAAATCCACACAGCCGAGATCAGTCATTTTTGTTGCCTGGTAACAAAGAAAGTCGCAGAATTGGTATAAACTTATGCATAGATACTGTGCTAGTACATTCAACAACAAATAACAGATATACTGTGGATAAACTAAACAATTCATAAACAGACAGTGTTCAACTGAGGTCTTTGTGCAGGATCAAATTTTTACCAGTCCAAACATGTCCTGGTAGATACAGGCGTCTGCACAGTACACATACAGTTTAGTCCAAACATCCAAATCTATATGTGAGGCATTCCCACACAACCAGTCGCATGTCGTCAGAAAGTAAATATGAGATACTGATACCACTAGAAAGCCAATGCAAATTGCCTGCACCTGAATAAGTGTGATGTTGGCCTTTGTTTTGCGTGACAGTGACAATCAATAATGAATAAGTTTTTCTGCATCTCAAACTACCACCCATCCAAAAACGAACTCGACCCGTCGAAATGACGGTCTCTAGATAAAGCTAGGTTCAACTATCAGTGTTATGTTGTTTGTGTGTCCTTCCGTCAGCCATCATCAAGAGGTACCGAGACACTGGAAATGGGTTTCAATCCATAAATACAACATCATTTAAAAATGTCTTGCACATTACTTACTGTTAATACATCCCACAATGCAACATTCTCGTCTGTGTCTTTGGTCAGTATGTGTCTCTTGGTGTTGAGAACGTGATACTTCCTGATGCTGGCGCCACCTGCAGGAGAAACTGTTGATTTGTTACACTGAATGAATTAATTACATTTTATTTGATCAATATAATAATTGCAAGGACACATTGTGATATAATAATTATATGCAAACAGTCGGGAGACTGCCGGTACTAGTCTAAGTGCTTCCTGTCATGTGACTGTTACTTTGCCGAATCTTCTAGTCGTGACTATATCTTCAAACTGAAACTGTCACTGGCAATCCACCACCACTTTCTTGAAATGTTTTGCAAGTCTTTCACAAAAGTATAACATTTATAATGGCCTATGAAATGCCTTGTTGTTGTTCTCAGTCTGTCAAGGTTGAGGCTGGACTCGATTCTGACTCCCGTTATATATTTTCCCCTCACTCATCTTGCACTGCTTTCTCCACCAACCGTCTCCATTCCCTCTACCTCTCCACCAACCGTCTCCATCCCCTCTATCTCTCCACCAACTGTCTCCATCCCCTCTATCTCTCCACCAACCGTCTCCATCCCCTCCACCTCTATCTCTCCACCAACCGTCTCCATCCCCTCTATCTCTCCACCAACCGTCTCCATCCCCTCTATCTCTCCACCAACTGTTTCCATCCCCTCTATCTCTTCACCAACCGTCTCCATCCCCTCTATCTCTCCACCAAACGTCTCCATCCCTTCTATCTCTCCACCAACCGTCTCCATTCCCTCTATCTCTCCACCAACCGTCTCCATCCCCTCTATCACTCCACCAACCGTCTCCATGCCCTCTATCTCTCCACCAACCGTCTCCATCCCCTCTATCTCTCCACCAACCGTCTCCATGCCCTCTATCTCTCCACCAACCGTCTCCATGCCCTCTATCTCTCCACCAACCGTCTCCATGCCCTCTATCTCTCCACCAACCGTATCCATGCCCTCTATCTCTCCACCAACCGTCTCCATGCCCTCTATCTCTTCACCAACCGTCTCCATGCCCTCTATCTCTCCACCAACCGTCTTCATCCCCTCTATATCTCCACCAACCGTCTCCATCCCCTCTATATCTCCACCAACCGTCTCCATCCCCTCTATCTCTCCACCAACCGTCTCCATCCCCTCTATCTCTCCAACAACCGTCTCCATCCCCTCTATCTCTCCACCAAACGTCTCCATCCCCTCTATCTCTCCACCAAACGTCTCCATCCCCTCTATCCCTCATTCAGTTCTCTACTCCTGTCCCAATCCTTCCAAATCTATTAAATGCCTGCTGTAGATATAAATTGGGTTTGGCCAAACACATGAAAACATAAGCATGCATGCATGCACTCTGATATACCTTTTATCAGACAGCAAGACCTATCTATACCTTCGACTGTAAAATTGGGTTTTGTGGTGACACAGTCTGCCGGGTCATTGTCATAGTCTCCGGAGTTCCGCAGATTCTTTGGTGGAATTGGCTGAAAGAGCAAACACCAAGAACCAATGAACTATAAACAAAAGGGTCATTCATAATTGTCAACACTTACATATTCACACAGACTACAGAGTACTAATCCTCCTCCCCCTGTAATGTTGAAAAACAGTTTTAAAAGCATTATCAAGACGTTATTTAAAAATCTGTGGTACTTTGAATCTTGAATTTGTTGATCATAATGCAATTTAACTACGTTGCCCCACTAACATTGATGCTTCATGCACACTCAATTGTGGACAGAGGCGAGAACTAACACCTTGAGAGTGTGGCTTAGAAATTGATGGAAATTACTTTTTATTTATTTATTTACTTATTTATTACCATCACTGTGACATTTTCACTGACTTACTGAATTTGTTTTAAAATCTATTTTAATGATATGGACATTTTAATTATTTACCAGTAAGTTTTAAAAACTATCATGGTATACTTTGTGGAATGGCATAAGTGAAACACATAATTATATCATGTCTACCCTGCGGAAATATACATTTAACAATAATAATAATTTTATTGTGACGTACCCAGTTGCGGATGGATGAGTCGGTCGTGGCCACCCATAGAGACATTTGGTCAGGACTGGTCAACTCCAACTGTGGCAACATCACATGACATTTACTCACAACCTGATTGGTTGACACATGTCATGTGATCTCTCACTTCTATTCACACAATACTGTTAACTGGTAAAAATTAGTGTAGATTTTCTCAAAACATTTTTTTATAAATATGTAGCGTCCAAAAGATAGCATTGAAACCTTTTAAAAATGAAATATGCAGTGTGTTTCTATCTGATTCTATCAAGAACTGCCCCGGATTAGACATTTACTCACATGATGATTGGTGGATATACGTCAGGTGATCTCTCACACTTTACATATTACAGTTATCAAATGGTAGATACTAACTTTTGGTTTTCTCAATACATTTTTTTCTAAGATATCATTCTGAAAGCTAGCTAGCTATGCCTCCTTTTAAAATGAAATTCAACATTTTTCTAGACCAAAAAAATGCCAAAAACTGGAGCTTACCCGAAGGACCGGGGCATCCTCCTCACAAATGAGATTGCGGTTCTCTGGGTTCCTTATGTCTGTCGCCCAAACCTGTTTATCACGACCACCCGAGTAGACTACTGTGAACGCTTCATTGACCTACAGACATAAACACTTCTAAATATTGTTCATGACATTCAAAGTTTAATCTGCTAACATTAAAACAACTGAGAACTTTGGAAACCTTGATCTACGACCATTTCACATACTGATTACATTTCTTTTCGATGACCCCCTATCAATGACCAATTGGAACTTTATCCTTAAACAACGACCAGATGTTGGATATACTGTAGATGGCCATTTTTACAAAAATGTGATAATCTTTATTTTGTAAGGCACCAGATCTAATACAATTGACAGTGTTATAAGCGAATCTCACATGCAACAGTATACTTTGTCACAATTAGGCACATAACATTTGTCTATTGATTACCTGTGGGGGAAGTTTCAGAAGACTCCACTGTCAGGGACAGGCAATAAAGACCTAAAATATCTTAAAGTAGAGTGCACGATATAAAACTGGTAAAAATCCAGTTGTGTTGAAGTTTTTCTCAGAGCGCTGAATATGGTAATTAAAACCATCTGCAGTTTAAAACTGGTAGAGACACGTGCTCACTTTTTTGATGTTATAAATAAAGTCCATTTTATATCAAATTTAGCTAGGCTAGGGGCATGGGAACAATCTTTCAATTTAACTAGCACGCACACACACGCACCACACACACCAACAAACACACTCACCTGCAGGGCCCAGACACCCTCATCATGTACTTTGTAGGTTGCCATACACCTCTGTTGACCCAATGACCACAACTTAATGGTTCCATCAGAACTCCCAGAGAGACACTGCAATGAATGAGACACACAAGACATGAGACGACACAATGTACAACCTAACATATAATACATAACACATGAGATTACTTAAGATATAAGATATCACACAAGGCATGACACAAAGGATGAATCATATTACAACCCTACCTGTGTGCCCTCCCTGTTCAGTACAAGAGCCTTCACATTGTCCGTGTGACCTTTCAACTTCATCAGTTTCTGGCAGGTTCTTGGGTCCCAAACCCGAATGACTTTCTCCGTCGATCCAGACATGATGACTGTGCCCGGCTGGTTCATGGCAAGACTGTAGATGGAGTCTTTGTTGCCGTTGAGGGACGACGCTGAACAACACACACAGGTACTGTAAGTTTCCATTATTTGAGACAGCCCCTTACTTGTGACTGTGTTATAAGACTATTTGAGACTGCCTCTTACTTATGATGGCGTTATGAGATGATTTGAGACAATTCCTTACTTGTGACGGTGTTATACGTCTATTTAAGATGGCCCCTTACTTGTGACATCGTTATAAGATTATTTGAGACAGCCCCTTAATTGTAACTGTGTTATAAGACTATTTGAGCTAATCCCTTACTTGTGACCGTGTTGTTGGAGGCGGTCAGTGCGGTCAGTGTGTTGACGTCCCACAAGAAGATGGCACGGTCGAGGCCGGCCGAAGCGACATGCTCCCGATCTTTGGCATAGGCCAGAGCCTTCACGTAGTCCTGCACAGACACAGGCAGTAGAAACAGGGGCTTGGCCAGAGACTTGTTTGCCTGTCTTCAAGACTGGCAGGTAATTACAACTGATAAGGCTGGAATTTAGAAGGGACCAACTGGCCACAAGATTAAGTAATAGTTGCAAGTCCGTAGACCCACATTAACTATCATCACTGGGACAACTGGCAGTGAAACATTAACTATCATCACTGCGACAACTGGCAGTGAAACATTAACTATCATCACTGGGACAACTGGCAGTGAAACATTAACTATCATCACTGGGACAACTGGCAGTGAAACATTAACTATCATCACTGCGACAACTGGCAGTGAAACATTAACTATCATCACTGGGACAACTGGCAGTGAAACAAATCAAATGGATCAGTATTAATTAAATAATGGCTCAAATGACACTGGTTTGTCATTGAAAAAAAAATAAACTAGCCAGTAATGGCCATGATTGACGTGAATGGCCACCACGCAAGCCATCCGCATGCTAAAAGGCAAACTTTTGATTAACTTGAGACTGGCAACAACAAACATTTCTGGCTAAGGGCCTGAGGAGAAAGCATTTCTCTTTCAGGTGGAATATTTTAATAGAACACGACTAAAAATAGACAAGATTTGGACAACATTATTCAACTTCATTCAAGATGTTAATATCATAAATGCTTTCCCACATATATACATAGTCGAGTTTCACTTTACGGTCACCTCGGTAATCCAGTCACCTCACAACTAAGGTCACCCTAGGACAGTCCCAAATTATTTTCATATACAGTAAAGTATAGGAAATTTGTCCTGCTAATATGGTCAGCTTGCTGTTGAGGCCACTTTTGGTCAGTGCCAATAGTGACCTTAATAGGGAGGTTCCAATGTAGTTAATTTATGAATGTAACCTGGAAAGAGGTAGACCTAAACAATGAATGAAGAACTAGACGCTGCTGTGCTGACATGGGGTACAGCAGCAATGAGGGACGAAGACAGAAGGGACTGGCGAGATCTTGTGCGAGCCTTAAACAGCCACACAGAACAAAGAGTAACTAAGTAACTGATCAATGTTTCAGATGCATCTTTAATTGTATATACCTACATGATTACCATGAAATATATGTTAATTTACTACTGTTCTGATCATACAAGACTGATACTTTAGCATTGTGAGTCTGTGAATTAGGTTGGCAACGGGTCATATCCAAAGGTGTGTAGGGTACTCCAGGCAAATGCAACCACAGAAGTCACTTATGTCCTCTACTAGAATAATACAATCACTGCAGTCTATTAATAACAGAACAGAAATGCGTACACTACTTAAATAACCGTAGAAACATTTTACATTAAGTTATTCATAGTTTTATGTATCGTAATCTTTTTACAACCGAAAGAACATCTTAAAGTACCATATTGTTCCCAGTATACAGGCACAGCCTAACAGATGAGCACCCCTTTTTACAGAAGTGATACCACACCCGGAAACATATTTTCAAGTGTGAGCGTGCACTTAATAATGGCAATACCCTGCTTGCGCCACCTAGCAGACACTTTCTAGATAGCAATCATTTGTACATTAGCCGTAAGATGGCATTACGTGTCTGTCAGTTTTATTTGTCAAAGACGGGTGTTCTAACAACGCAGAGGAATGGTAAAAATGACGTGATATTCATAGTCACGTAACTGCATGTAGCCAGGAGGATGGATCAGAAGAATGAAGAGCGCCTGGATGTCAGACTTAATGTCTTCGGGAATCGCTCCTGTAGGGCCTAAGTTAGGCTTAGTGCAGTGCTCAAAGTACGTTGGCGTTGCCCCGACGTTGGCAAAACACGTGGTTTTGAATCATTTGAGTGTCCAATGGTATTTATTTAATGATGTCATCTGGCTAGTGCAATGATTTTCTGTTTGGCATTGCTCGAATAATCGAAGCAGGCTGTCTCTACTCGCGCCTTTCATGTACCGCGTTCTGTCGATCGAATGCCGGACGTTTTGGTAGATTTGCTGAATCTGTCCTCGCTACGTGTTGTCTACCTACGAGTTTGTGTGTGACGTGGATGCCATTTGTGTGTCCACCCACCCCTCATAACTTCGCGCTGCGCGTCTATTGGGAATAATACGGTACTTATTTTAACAGGATCATCGATTTATTTCAATATGTAAACCAACATACTTAATTTACTCATGTTCACTCAGCACTATTATTCTTATATTTAAAATTGTATTATTTGTACTATTTATCTATTAGTTTTATTTTTAATGTGAAAACATCAAAAGGCACCCAAAACATATTTGGTGTTTTCTGGAATGGTCCATACCTTATGTGTACGCAATGTAGACATACAAAATCCTTTGTGTGCGTTCCACACTTTGACAGTCGTGTCACTGGATGCAGAAATCACTGCAACAGAACATGTCAAAACTACAACATACATTGTTACTACAGATGAAAAGTAATGCTGTGTTCACACAGTGTTAAACCACTTAACTAAGTCATTTAGTTAAGTGGTTTACTGAACCGGTTGATTACATGGCTTCACACAGAAGACGGTAAGAGGTTTAACTTTAAATTGGCTAGACCACGTAAAGTTTTCATGGTTTAAGGCATCAGATGGCGATTTGGTCATGCCGTGATGTCTTTGAGATATGTTGTGATAAATGACATAATGTCCCCGTTATTGATCTAATGAAATTTTTGACGCGTTCACACAGACGTCCATAAGTTACTTAATTAACTAAACCATGTTTCAACAGGTTTACTTAAGAGACTTACCTATCTGATTTAAGAGCGTAAGCAGTTTAACCTTAAGCGACTTAAATTTAAGTCCCTTAAGCGGCTCTGTGTGAACACAACATAAATGACATGATATGCCTTGCAGGGCTAGAAGATGGTATATTTTGTAGGGCTGACATTAGAGACCAGGGGGCTAGAAGATGGTATATCTTGTAGGACTGACATTAGAGACCAGGGGGCTAGAAGATGGTATATCTTGTAAGGCTGACATTAGAGACCAGGGGGCTAGAAGATGGTATATCTTGTAGGGCTGACATCAGAGACCAGGAGGCTAGTAAATGTTATATCTTGTAGAGCTGACATTAGAGACCTGGGGGCTAGAAGATGGTATATCTTGCAGGGCTGACATTAGAGACCTGGGGGCCGTTTTACCAACAATCTTATGAGCTCTTAAGTCAGGTTTGCTCTTCATCATACTATCTTAGTGAAACAGTCCCCAAGCCTGTTATAATTTGACTGTGGACTGTTTCACTAAGATCCAGTTTGCTTTGATATTTAATATTTTCCTACACCTACCCTATGGACTGAAAAAGGCTGCTTCCTTGGCTGTTAACACAAGAATCCCGGCCAGCAAGGGAGGACGAACACACACTATATAGTAAGACAGTTGAGAAACCATGATGGTGTAGTACTACAGTAGTAGCTGGTACATCCACCTGGCATGCCAGCACTCTGAGTTCAAAACCCGGACCAGGCAGGCAAGGAGTATCTGGTGTAAAAATCTGGCTCCCAACATTGGGGACTGCATAGCCGTCGTGACTCGGAGATCGCATTAATGTCGGTCCCATCTCAATTTGGGACGTAAAAGAACTACCGTGGAAGACATGCACCCTGGCAGTGACCACCCACAGCGCCAGCACACAAAGGTCGGTTTGGCGATAATGTTCTGAAAAGTCTGACTAGTTGAATGAGACCACATACCACAATATTGTAGCCACAGTAGAATATACACAGACTAGTCACTTAATAGAACGTTGCTGCGAACTGGGAACAACTCGAGAACTAGAAGTCTAGAACTAGTCCAACACTCACAAGTGCGACCCCCGCAGCAGAGCACAATGTCGTTGACCCAGTCTGTGTGGTGTTCCATCGACTGGATGTACGGCTGCTATAAACACAACATGTCATTGTCAACTACTGTACAAGTGGGTCATTTACATTTTATACAGTACTAAAAAATAGAATGTATACTTTTGTCACATAAAAAAGAAAACAAGCAGAAAGATGGACCATGTACATAATAATTTTTCGTTTTCGTTTTCATGACATTTCAAGTTGTCTCAGATATATAGAACTTTAAAGATAATATTACTGATGTTTTTAAATGTCACACTTCAACATTGAGCGATATCAATGAACTAATACTCAGTAACAATAAGTTGGCGTAAACACACTTTGTTAATACAGGTATACCTTCATGTTTTTGCTGTTCCATATCCGAATGATAGAATCTCGACCAGCAGAATAGAGTCGATTTAGCATTGGGTCATACTTGAGGGAATTGACCCCCGACCTGTGTCTCCGTTCTTCCTCATCTCGTATCACATACGACACCTAGTGACACACAAAGGTACTATATAATCGGTGACATACCTAGGAATATTCTCCATATATAGTGAGTGAAAATCTTATTGATATGTTGAAATCAAAGTGAAATTGTTTCACAATTTTAAGTAGTAATATTGAGAGCATACGTGCAGTGTGACGAATTGCAAATATTCGTAGATGTTGAATTAACATTATTATTTTTTTGTGATTTGAAAAGAATACTGAGCACACGATATGATGCTATCGTATATATTTTTTTTCTCTTCTTTTTTGTGCAAAGGTGGCTCTCATGTTAACGACCTGTCTATTTATTTATATTTGTGTTATATATTTATATATATATATAATGTTTATCTGTTATATTTTCAATTTGAGAAACTTCTTCACATACTATGTATGTATGTATAGTCAAATTAAAATGTCTGTATGTCTGTCTTTAAAACATGGACAACCTTTCAACCATATCACATGCGAATTAGGTGCTTCAGTTAGACGTAACTTCAAACAAGTTTACAAATTATGCCTAAGTTACAAGTATTGAAATAGGCCAATATCTACCTCCATGTCTACAAAATGATTGAGCGGGCTGGGTTGCCAGCCTACTTTTGGGGTGTTCTCCTCTTTGTTCCCTGCTCTACAGGGATGAGGGTCAGGTACAGTAAAGCTGAACCACTCTCAGTGTCTTTTCCTTCCATAGTTTTCTGTCCATCATTCCCTCTCTCTATCTTTCATCCTCCCCTGATCTTCTCATGTCCACCCTCGCACAGACCTCCCATCCCAGCTCTTCCTCTTTTCCTATATTTTTTCAGCATCCATCCTTGCCAACTGGCCTGCCCATCTCACCCAGCTCTTCAATAATCCTCCAGTTACAAAGCACTGCATACCAACCTCTTTTGTCAGGTCATTCATCCTTCTTCTGTCTACCCTCTTTGTTCTTGTTATTCTTCTAACCCAGTTGTTCTCAAAAACTTGCAGCTTTTGTTGATGTTCTGTCAGCGCCACTGTCTTCAGACCATATAGGCATACCGGCGTAACACAGACTCTCAGGACTTTCCCTTTCACCTTTTTTGGAGATTTTTCTGTCCATCATGACTACCTCAACCTTTCTCCAAGTTTTTGCTTCTGCTTCTATTCGGCATCACACTTCCTCCAAGGTACACAAAGCCATCCACTTGCTTAATTTCCTTTCCATCCAATTCCCCTCTCTGTTGTCCAACCCACATCACTTCTGTCATCTCCAGGCTCATTCTCAGTCCGTGTTTCTCGAACACCATATTCCATTCCTCCAACATGCCTTGTAGCTCTTGTTTGCTTTCTGCTACTATGGCCAGATCATCACCATACATAATCTTTCTGAGAACATCTTTTATGCTGGTCTTCCTGCTGATTAGTTCCATCACCATGATAAATAGTTATGTGCTTAGGGCACTTCCTTGCCTCAATCCGATGTTAATTGGAAACTCTTCCAACATTCCAGATCCAGCCACAACTCTTCCTGTTGTTCTTTCATACATTGCTCCCACCATCCTGGCTTCTGCTTCTGGCACTCCCATCCATCTCACTGTTGCCAACACCATCTCTCTTGGGACTGTGTCATAGGCCTTCTCCGGGTCCACAAATCCCACTGCCATTCTCCTCGTCTCCACCAGCTGTCTCAATGCAAACGTCGCATCCGTCGTCCCTCTGCCCTTTCTGATTCCCTGTTGTTCTTCACCTAATTCCTGTTCTACACGTACCAGGATCCTCTCTAGCAGCTTCATGATGTGACTTAGAAGTGTGATGCCTCTGCATTTCTCTGGATCTTGCACATCTCCCTTCCTCTTCCATATTGGGACAATTAGCCCTTTAAACCAAACCTTGCCTCATGCATGTATTCAGCAGCCTCTTTGTCCAGCTGATTCCACTCTACCATGCTGGCATTACCATCTCAACATGCATCTCATCGATACCAGGTGCTCTCCCTTTCTTCATCCCTTTGATGCTTGATGCTTGATGTAGTAATCCCTTTACAGCTGTTCACAGCTAAACTGGGATTTGTGTAGTGCGTAATGTCAGGGCAGTCGAACAAAAAGGGAAAAAATTGTGTAGAAGGTTGTTCAAATTAGAGAAAGAAAAACAATGAAAACCAACAAAAAAACAAACAAAAGCGCGGATAAAAACAAGTGGTGCACTATATACATAATTTTGTAGCTTTAAAGGATGTGGACGCCATGCAAGGGTTGCATTTCCCTGATGGCTGGCATGGCGACACACAGGAAGGCTGGCAGTGATGGCATGATGTGTAGAACAGCAGATGGTGGTAGTCTGTTCCATATGGATGCTGCTCTGGGGTAGAATGCATATTTATATGCATTGATGGTTGGAATTATTGTGTTGGTATATTTAAGTGGATGGTCGATTATGTTGGAGATATGTGTGGCGTGCTGGAAACATGGCGGAGGGCTGATGTTGACCATGTGGTAGTGGATTTTGTAAAACATTGATGCTTGTTGAATGAGGCGGCGTGTGTGGAGCGAGTCCCAGTTGAGTTTGTTTATGAGTGGTTTAATATGTGTTTCCTTTCGGTAGTCGGAGAAGATGAATCTTGCAGCATTTCTTTGGATTTGTTCTATACGGTTAATTTCTGTTGCTGTGTTGGGATTCCAGACTTCACTGGCATATTCAACTTGTGGTCGGACAAGGGTTTGGTAAGCTGTTTCTTTGACATTTTGTGAGCAAGGTGACAGTATTCTTCTTAAGAGTCCAAGTGTGCGGCTGGCTTTGGTGGTTATTTTGGTGCAGTGGTCATTCCATCTTAGGTCATGTGATATTGTGACTCCAAGGTAGTCGTGCTTTTGAACATGGTTTAGTGATTTTCCCAGTAATGTATATTGATATAGTTTGGGGTTTCGTTTCGTGTGATGGTGAGGACTGCACATTTCTTAACATTGAAATTCATTGACCACTTCTTAGTCCACGTTGTGAGGGTTTCTAAATCGTTTTGTAATATATGTTGATCGTTTGTGTTATTTATTTCTCTGTATAGGATGCTGTCGTCTGCAAAGAGTTTGATTGTTGAATTTATTTGTTCCTTGATGTCGTTTATGTATAGAAGGAATAGGACCGGCCCCAGGACAGATCCCTGAGGAACTCCGGAAGTGACATTAGCCCAGGAAGAATGTGTGCCATTGACTGAAACAGATTGTATACGGTGGGATAAGAAGCTATTGATCCAGCCAAGAGTGTTGTTTCGGATGCCGTAGTAGTTTAATTTATCTGATAGGTGGTGATGAGCAACTTTATCAAACGCTTTACTGAACTCTAGTAAGATTACATCAGTCTGACTTTTAACCCAGTTTGCATATCTATATCAGCAACATCAGCTAACTCCACATTCCCTTCTACACACGATGGTAATTCCAATATCATTGTTATTTCCTTCCTGGTTCAGAGGCTCCTTGAAATTGGAAGTAGTTTTTCGGAGACCTTGTTCTCACACAGTTCTGTCACTAACTTCCCATAGCAATTCCCTTACGTGAGCGACAATCGCGGTAATGTGACGAATGCATCAACATAAAATTGTGTACAGTACTGTTAATTCACTTGTTTACATTTAGGTACCCGCCTAGTGCACGCGTATATGCGCCCAGGACGACTACAGTACTGAGTACATGGCGGATTCTCGCGCACCCCAGGGCCCAGGCCCAACTTGTTCAGAACAAGATGAGGTGCGAGGATTTTTTAGATAGCCACCCAACTCATACACATTTCTGCGTTGGCATAACATCTTAGCAGAAGTGGTATATTACCTGAATTTTCTTGCGCGCATTTGCCGAAGCCTGTCGGCGAATTAGTGTGCTTGCCATAGTTATCTAAACATGTCTTCTGAAGAAAGCGCTATTATATTTACTGGGGTGGCGCCATCTCTTGTCAGTTTTATTTACACAGTACTTGGTAAGCGAATTAGTTTCGTAGGAATATTCATGCAATTTTTGTGTTAATAATATTGATGAGTATTATAATATTGGTGTCTTATGGATTGTGCACCACAAATTACTAGAAACAGCTAACATGCACAGTGAAGTTTCAGTCGTTTACAAAGCGTAATGCTATATTATTCGATAGGTGGCATCAGCGATCGCTTATTGGATTAGCCTTGAATTAGAGTCGGAATGCCCCACTGCCTGAATGCACAACTACCTGAATGCACAAAACCTAGTTGCAATGCTCCAACCGCCTAGTCGCAATGCTCCAACGGCGTAGTCACAATGCTCCAACGGTCTGGTCGCAATGCACCACTTTTGGTCGGAATGCCCCACTGATTGTAATATTGTCAAACGTATGCATACATAGATAATACATTTGTATATATTAAAACATTAAATATTAAATGAATAAGTAATTTAGAAATCACTTGTTTCGTTGACTTTATGTACATTTTTGGAAATAAACTGTTTTGTCTTCGTATACAAGTGTATGATTGTATTACATAACCTATCATGAAATATCGATTACATTGCCCTTTGATGTGTATAAGTCATGATGTGAAATAGCCTAATATGCATCCTGCTCTTGCGTTGAGCAGATCTTTTAGCTACTCTGGCATTGTTTTATTGAGCAGATCGGTTTGTTTGAATGACGGCATTGTATCAAAAAGAGTGTACATTGAAATAAAGCATTGGACATCAACGACATCTATAATTTATGTTGGCTTGGACAGCGGGTTGAAGACGGGGGGTGGACTATATATATATACCTTTATTATGTTATGATTGATATCGTATATGTATTATGTATTTTATATTATTATATTATGTATATAGTACTTACGATATTAAGTAAAATTATAAAGGTAGGTAGATATATACTATTTTCGATTTATATATATCGTGTTATGTGTTTTATGTTTTAATGCATGTTCACACTTTTGTATTATTTATTATTATTTAAAAACAAATATTTTTTAATTTTAAATTTATCCTTTGTACATATGTTGTACGATGTAAATGATGCATGAATGGCTCGGCCATCGAAAATAGTGTAAACTAAATATGTTACCGAGTGAAAATAGAAATTATTAATTAATAAATACACGAAGTGATCGAGACTCTAATAAAACAATTACTGTATTATAGTTACTATATTGTTTCGCGGAAGTTTTCGTTTTGATTTTCTAGAAATAATTGAAGGTTATATCTTATACAAGTGTAGTCATTCATTATTAAATTACACTGAAATGATGACCTTTGAATTTTAATGCGACAGGCTAACAACAACAACAGTGAGAATAGTGGCGTGTGTGTGTCAAGAATATTTAGAGGCTTGTGTAATTGGCTTTTCTACTCCTGCTTTGTTTTATTGAGCAGATTGTTGCACGTTGTCTGTCCTTTTGGAGGCCATAGCAATTGGCTTAATACCCTGTTATTGATTCATCGAACATACCGTTTTGTTTGACTAACGGCATTGTTGAAAGAACGCGTCCGACAATAGCAGCATTTAACTGAAGTTGGCTTCAGTTTGACTTTGATGACGTGAAGGCCTACCTGGGTAATCCAGTTCTTACTAAGTCCTCCTTGAGCAGATCTTGCGTGTCAGATTTGTGTTAGTATAATGTCTAACGTTACATTCTGAATAACAAGAAAATAGATAGATAGATAGACAGACAGACAGATAGAATTATATTAATCATGCATACAAGCATGATCAAACAAGTGTAACAGACAGTGAAATGACATTCAATTCCGGGCTGACAGTGGAGCCAACCAACTATATAAAATAAGTACTTATTTAGTGAACTGGTCAACCTCAGAATAACTGTGTAGACAACGTAATAATAACAATCCATCCGTGTTCTTATGTTTTATGTGTAGCGAACGATTCAGCTCAAATTAACACATGCAACGACCTAGTAATAATAATAACATTATTAATATATATGTATACATCATGGAGGTCTTTATAAAAACGAACTACGAACTATTCTACATATCTACCAAGTTCCGTACTTTTATCACCTAATTCACAATAAGTTATATATAAACTATGACACCCACTACTAACAGTATAATGTAGTTGAAATGTCAAGCAAAATCCATGAACATATATCACTACCCATATATACGCAAAGTCGCGTGGGCGACACTTAAAGAAGTCATTATACCAGCCGACTTACCCGGCGTTGCCCGGGTAAAAACAAACAAACAGAGAAACCATAATGTTTTATAATATATAGATACCATAAGAGGTGCGTTGCGCCAAACCATTGGAGCATTGCGACCAGGTCGTCATTACCAAAGTGGGGCATTCCGACCAAAAGTGGTGCATTGCGACCACCCCATTGGAGCATTGCGACCAGGCGGTTGGGGCATTGCGACCACGCGGTTGGAGCATTGCGACTAGGCAGTTGGTGCATTGCGACTGGTGCATTCAGGCAGAGGTGCATTCCGACCATTACCCTTAGCCTTGATTACCCAGGCGCCGTGAGATGGCAGCACGTTTTCGCCCCTCACAACTGCCTGGAACCAAAGCATTTAAATAATTAGTGCCTATTAATCATATACATATTAATTAGGTGGCAGCTCTCGTGGTTGTCAACTATTTGAGTAAATTTCGTGTTGACGTTCTTTGCTTATGTTCGAACAGAAACAAAAGAGTGCGAATAATTATGACATAAATGCGAAACAAGGACACATGTAACTGAAGAAAGCGCAATCGGTGTCGCGCGCAACGGTCGGACTGCTAACTTATATATGCAGTCGCCAAAGTACAACCAAAGCGTAAATTGATCTCCTCGGATCGAATCCCGTAGAGTTCACGAAACTCTTGTTTGTGTTCATTTAGTTTAATAGTTTTTATTTTTTATAATATTATTTCGGGCACTATTTCGTAATTTCATTTAGTTATCGAAAACATACATACTATATAAACATTCTGGGGGACAGACGTGCTAATTGGCAGTGAGCATCCTCGCGTGCCAGGGGTCGGTGCTGCCGCTGACGTCAGTGCCAGCCAGCAGTACTCCCTGGCTGATTGCTCTGAATTTGGATGTGGCAAGTCAGGTACGTGGTCATAATAAAGCTAATTTTAACTAACCGTGGCTCGTGTTATATGCAATGTTTAGGAAGTAGAAGCAATTATTCGAATACACAATACCGCTCAGCTGCTCGTGCAATAGACGAACGGGTCATTATATATGTTGGGATTCCCAGAAGTCGTTTATTCGTCTTCATATTGGGGCGGGTATTTGCGCTGTTCTCACGGGTGATGCAGTCGCGACTGGCGAAGTCAGTTACTAGTTTGACTCAGCTAACTTCCGCACTTCGCGTAGGGAATCAGAGGATGGCAGTGAGCAGTCAATGCGGTTCTGAGCCAGACTATCTTCCTGGCGAAGTCACACAGCCAGGTGAGAGTCGGTTAAGCGAGACTATTACTGCATATTATGCGTATGTTTGCGCGGAATATCTGGGAACTATTATTCGAACTCATAAGTTATTACCTTACCTTGGATATAAGTATTCTCGTCATGCCTATAGTTGCAGTTCGTCATGGTCTTATGTCACGAAGTCTCATTCCACTAGTGTCTAGTCTGCCTTTTTCAGAACATTATCGTCAAATTACATTTCCTCTCGAGTAGTAAAGGGGGGCCTTTACAGGGGATGCTTTGCGCGCCCCTGTGGAAACCCCATGTTATGAGATAGGGATTTTCTACCCAGTTGACGGCCGGGTTAAAGGATAGGGATTTTTAACATGGGGGAGATAGGGATTTTCCACCCAGTTGACGGCCGGGTTAAAGGATAGGGATTTTTAACATGGGGGAGATAGGGATTTTCCACCCAGTTGACGGCCGGGTTAAAGGATAGGGATTTTTAACATGGGAGAGATAGGGGTTCCTCCAAAACTGGTAAACGAGAAAATCTCGTTTACAAATTCCTTCCGATTTGCTCCGAAAACGGTTTTCGAGATACGGATTTAGCGCATTACCGCTCCCAGGTTAAAGATAGGGATTTTTAACGTGGGAGAGATAGGGGTCCCCCCGGAAATGGTTTTCGAGATTAAGCAATGCGCAGACCGGGGCAATCCCATGTTAAAGGATAGGCCCTTTTAATCCCACGTTAAAGGATATGCCGTTTTTATTGCAAAGATATCCGACCACTTTTCGAATTTTCACCCCATGATAAAGCATAGGGAATTTTCACCACGTTAAAGCATAGGCCATTTTTATTGTAAAGGTATCCGATCACTTTTCGAATTTTCACCCCATGATAAAGCATAGGGAATTTTCACCCCCAGGTTAAAGGATAGGCCGTTTTTAGCCCGGGTTAAAGCATAGGCCATTTTTATCGCAAAGGTATCCGACCACTTTTTTGAATAAAATAAAATATACCGAACACCATTTGAATAGACTACTCACGAGATTGCTTGATCCGGAGGCCGAGGCTTCGCCAAGGAACCGACCCGTTATTTGTTTGACTATGACACGGTGAAAATGTGGTGTTATAATAAGGCGTTATGTATAACAAAAGGCTTATAAATTCAGCGGAGACCGATTTGTCTGAAGTAATGTATACGAAATGTACATTACATATAGGACTATGTTATATCAGAGCCTATAGCCTCGTTTTGTTTTGTTTTTCGAACAGAGCGACCATTTTGGAATTAGCCCTTTGCTTTGGTGTATGTTACAAAAAAAAACGTACTCGAGATGTGTCTGGACACGTTTGTTTGTCGCAAGCACGCGCACCTTGTATGACGGCATCAAACTGCTATGTGCAGTAATTTTGTACACGAAGTGAGTTGTTCAAGCAGATAGTGCTTTTGTTAGACCTTGTGTTGAACTTGCGCGTATGTAATGTAATCCCTTCATGTGACGTCAATTAAATAAGTAATTGCGCATGCGCAATAGTGGCTATTCTTATATGTCGTAGGTTGGCGACCCTTTGATTAGGTGTAGGACGCTCCTAGTCTATACATTTACATAGGTTCAAAAACATAGATCCAAACCGGATAAAGCATAGATATAGGCATAGAGGCTAAAGGCTATCTGGCCTACAGCGCATAACCACGGACAATCAACTTACAAACACTGACAAACAACTTACAAACACTGATATACAACTCAAGAGCACCGATTTCAGAGGACAAACTACACATGCACAGATGCTAGATTAGAAAAGTAAAACACGGACTGATGAGTAGAATGTACACAGTCGAGTGATGGTTGCTGTAAGTAGTAATGTAGGTGGTGTACCGTGCGCAACTTGAGTTTGAGGGGTGGAAGTGGAAAAGTACCCGGATGTAGGTAAAGGTCAAAGTCAAGTACCCGGATGTAGGTCAAGGTCCCGGATGTAGGTAAAGGTCAAAGTCCAAGGTCAAGTACCCGGATGTAGGTCAAGTACCCGGGTGTAGGTCACGTGGCGCCGGTGGCGCCACCTATCGGATAGGTAATGAACAAAAATGGTGCCACCTAGCGGAAATTTCTGAACTAAATGTGTTTGACCTGTTGCGCCACCTATCGGAATTTTTCGGAAAGAAAAATAATCTTGCCTGTATCGCCACCTAGCGGATTTTTGGCAGACTAAATGTTCGAGTACTGCCCAAATTCGTGCGTCTTGGTTTGAGCGTTAGCGTCACCTGGCGGAATTTTGGTGACCTAAATTCACCTAGCGGATAGGTCATGAACTACAAGTGGTGTCATCTGACGGATAAGTTGTAAACTAAATGTAGGAGTACTGCCCAAATTCGAGTCTCTTGCACGCTTGCGTGCAATAGAGCCCCCTGACGGACACTTCACGAACCACAAACACCATCCCCTAGTGGACAAGTGAGCGAACCCCATGTTAAAGCATAGGGATTTTCCCCATGTTAAAGCATACAGATTTTCCCCATGTTAAGAGATAGGGAATTTTCCCCATGTTAAAGCATAGGGAATTTTCCCCATGTTAAAGCATAGGGATTTTCCCCATGTTAAAGCATAGGGATTTTCCCCATGTTAAAGGTGCACAATCACTTCGTTTGCCCATCGCCAATCCTGTTCTTTTATGTCCAGATGTGTAATGTGTGAATAGTTTAATTAGTGCGCACAATCTGTTTAATAAATAAAAAATTCGTACTTGTTTTTTAATCGACAAAAAAAGATGTGTCGTTACATCGGGTAGCTGGCGCGAAAGCCAATTGCGCTGTCGATTTCCTAAAATTAGACAGTCACGTGCTTTACGCGAGACCAGACATCCAGGCCAGCTTATGAAAACATCAACAACAGAGAAGAGCGAACACGTGGTGGTAGAATGAATAGAAGGTACGTATTACACTGTCACAATTGGTAACGCGAACATGTATGATACCAAGCGGTGTATTAATCCAAAGTGAATTAGCCAACGTTAATAAAAGTGAGTGACATCTGCGACAGTGCATTGCGAATTTACGTCATCATTTGTACTGGCACTGCGCCAGAAACGGAGAGTGACACTGACAGTGGGCATAATAAGATAATACAGGGGCCGATTTGATATGTATTGACATGCCTATGGCTACGGCGAATCACGTTAATAAACTATTTATTACGAAAATACAGTACGATAGTAAATTACCTGACGGCGACGGCGCATAATGGGAAATAACATTGTTTTGGCAGTATAGCGACTGTGCATTTTAAGGGAGCAGTAATTATATTATGTTCATCAAATACGTCAAACAAGGGGGGTATAAATTTCGGCGTTGAAACCAGGAAGCTGAGCCCCATTATTTTTTGCAAATGATGTGCAGTTGGGATTTTTTGTGACCCTCTGGGATGGAGGGCGATCAATGGCTTTTATTCAGATTCAGCCCCTCCCCTAAATTTTCACCCAATTCCGACACCTATTATAGTATTTATGAATATATATATATATGAAAGTTGTTATATTGCTGACATTTTGTGTTAATGGATATTTAGCATCGTATTTTAATTACGTAATGTAATAAATATGCATGTTATGCGACAACCAAGAATATGCCTATGTAATTTGTAATTGGTTTCCTGGGATAACTGTCAAATTACAAAGTTAAGGTGTTAGTGTGCAATCATCCAATTTCGTGCATTGTCATCACAATTGAGGAAGTATTTCTGGAATGTGCAATACTAAAAGGATGTTCATGTGACATGTGATTAAATTCATATATCTGTTTTGATGTTGATAGATGCCACCCCGCAACCAGCGTGTAAGGACGAGAGGAGGGAGGGGTGGCAGAGGATGTCGGCTAAGTCAGGCTGATATCGAGAGAGTACGTAGGCTTCGGGAGGCCCGCATTCGTTCAACTCAGGTAATATCATATACAACAATTAACCACACATAGGTTATTAACAAAGTTTTAATTGCACCTTTAAATATATCTTCGGCTGCATAGACATACATATAGAAACTATGTTTACTTACTTTACGAAAAAACCTTTATGTAAACATTACATTTTCACACCAAATCCACATGTAGTCATGGAAAAAAGCTGTTATCATTATTCAACAAAGTCCCTTGTGTGTGCATCATGCATTTGTACATTAAACCCAGAGTGATTCATCCATATAACACCTACAAAAATATAACTTGTTTGCATTCATTTACATAGGAAACAATAGAGCAGTTAGATGCAACGTCGATGCGCTGTTTGTTGCACTCAATTGTCAATGAGCATCCAGGCATCGTGTTCGATGCACTTGAAGTGCTACAAGCCCAGGCGCCTACCCCCCACCCGGACCAGCCATCGGAAATCACCCCCAGTGGTGCATCTGCGGCAGATGTAGAGACATGCCGACAGACCTGGAGAGGTTATGCTGTGGCCTACACAACTGCATATCTCAAAGACCAGTGAGTACCTGACATTGAAATGCAACATAGAAGGACTAGTTAAGCATACTACAATTGTGTAATAAGAATGCAAGTTTTTGTTTTAAATGAACGATAATACCCTGAGGTAATGTAGTAATGAACCCTGGAGTGAACTGATTCTTTCATAATATGCCACATGTGACAAACCCTTCGAATACATGATAAGGAAAACATACTGTTGGCATAATACCTATCTAAAATGTTGGCATTACAACATTTCCCATGACGATGTAACCTTGACGTTCAGGCAGCATCTTGAAATGTCAAACAAGAGTAGCTGTAATAGTTACACATGACAGAAACTGAGATGTATTGTCAGGAAAAAAAATTCATAATCCTTGCCAGTGGCAGCTATCACATCAATGTATAATATTGACTCTGGCCAGGATGGCAATTTTAATGAATATTCATAATAAAAAATAACAATAAATTTAATGACGACCTCATACAATTAAAATACATCATAATCTTTTTTGTTACACTAAGTTATCCTTGCTGTATCACCCCCTACATCCCACTGAAACCATCCCCTGTGGAATACTCACTGCTCGCAAGATATATGCCAATATGTATGAGGTATATCAGGTCATTCATCAAACAATTTATACGGATTACCACAATGAATACTCCATATTTACTCCCAACATTGCAATGATGCCCAACGTTGTTTTGCTATAACAATTTTATCTTTACAGGAGATTGAACTAGTGTGTCTGGAGCCATTAGTTCTACAAATCAACATGGCCTACTGGGCAGACATTTTTGCGCAGGACCCCGGACACGACTCGGCAGCCCTGCGACATGCTGCTTACAGGCAGTTTGTCCTGTGGCGACATGGCCGACTCGGGACAAACATCCGTCGCGTCATCCCCAGTTGTGTGGTCAGCCGCATTAGGGATCGATTCCCCAATGCAAATGGGGTTTACACTGGCTTCCAGGTCAGTCGGTTAGCTTGATTGACCAGACGTCATTGTAGACCGGAGGTTTCTGGACATCCGGGAGCGGTGACGCCTCACTAGCTCGGCAGTTGGTGGTGGAGCAGTGGGTGCCATGGTCCGACTGATTCGGCGGGGATCTTCTGCCATCAATTCGCGACGTCTTGACACTGATTCTGTATCAACCATTCTGCGACGAACTGCATCCATTTGCATGTCGATTATGTAACTGTAGGATTTCCGTGTCTTCATGGGAACAGCATACCAGTTTCCCGATTTTTTGCTGTACATCCTCCTGTACCTTTAAATCAGACAAAATAACAATTTCCATGACTGTGGCATGAATTATTTTTTAGATAAATGTGACACCATATTCTTCAAAAGTAATTCATACATGGTCTTCTTCTAGCTGCTCTTTTTCTTGCTGCTACATGTTATGCAGACATTGACAATCATGGCCCTCCAATTTCTTTCATTTGTATTTAGTAGCAGTTCTGTTTCTAAACCATGTTTACAGACTATCTATCTATCTATTATTTGTACTCTAGAACGTTCTCTCCATTGTTACACAAACCTTTCTCAATATGCATCCTATAAATCTTGCTCTTGTTCTAACTGCCTTAGTATTTCCTTTTGACTCTTCTAAGAATGTTCGTGGTACTCTTAGATTTCTTCACACAAAGCCACATTTTAATGTTTTCTAAGTTTTTAAATATTTGTATTTTTTTCAAAATTAATAAGTAATGTTGCTACATCAATAATTTCTATTTATGTCAACGGAAATACTCACATAATTTCTCCTGCAGAGTTAAGGCGGTAGGGTCTGTCTTTGTGTTTTTGGTAGTCGATGGCAGCCAGCTGAGTTCTTGCAACATACACTGGGTAGCTGCGAGATATAAAACATGTTTGTGACATTTGATACACCTGTTTCTGTGTATACTGACTGCATCGACATTGTATTTTTGAAAGTATATTTATTATGTATTTATTATTTAATTTTGTTTTTATTTTTTTACATTATCACCAATTTATATTTTTCTAATACTTTATATTACATTGTTTTTTGTGTACGATCACACATATTGTACTATGTCATGATCAACGTCCAATTTTAATGATTATACCTGTAATTCTTGTTTATCTTTCATAATTGCCTAGTCATTTTCTTGTGATTTTTCATTACACACTGCATGCGATAAACAATTGCAGTTTGATGTAAGTGTTGTTGTTTTTAACACATGTAAACATAACTTATTCATGTAATATTATAAATGTTATAATATACAGTGCAATAATTGTACTTGTTATTTTCTTACTTGTAATTATTGTCTAGTCAGTAGAATCACAGTCTTAATACAATCTTATATAATAAGACTGGAAATAATGTTTACTTCACATTTTTAAACACGAATATGCAATTTCATGAGGACAGGAGTTAATAAAAAATTATCATGCAGACAAAATTATATGTCGTCGTTCTTCATTGCTATTATTTATGATTTTCATGAAAGGTTTGGTGACAGACCTATGATAATCTGTACCATATTATTCGTTTACCTGAATGTGAAAAGTTTAGCCGCATACATCAACATGTGGTGATGAAACACTTCGAGTTCTCCGGTATGTCTGAAAACCATGACCAACGATCACATAACCATTATCTGTACTTTACACACAACCACAGTGTGCTGACAACCAACATTTGATGGAGTGATAAAATAAGAGGTGTTCTTTAAAAAGATGAATACATAATTTGTTTTATAAATAAATAGTGTAATAGTTAAAATAGTACAAAATTGTAACTTTTGAAATACACACCTGAATTTCACATAATGATGGACATTCTTCAGGAAGCGAACATTCAGTACAACTTCCACCAAGGCTTTGTGTGCTGGCGAGCCTTCCTCCAGCCAGACCTTGTCATGGTCTTCCTCCAGAGGACCATGGGAACATTGGCCAGCAGACACCCCACCACCAATTTGCCACTCGTGTTTGTTGACTGTGTGGTGGATGATCCCTCACCACTCCTCCTACAACACAGCGTTGTCACTATATAACAAAACAAACATTCATGTTAAATTACACACATGTCAATACACTAAATCAAATAAATACAGTAATGAACTTGTACATAATTTTTTTTAAATCTACCAATTGGTACGTTATTGAATTTTTTTAGCCACCAAATTTATGTTATTGGAACATGTTTAGAAAGATTATGACATTGGTGTGATTAACATGGGTCATTGTGAAAATGTAAAGAAAACAGGTTTTTTAAAAACAATTACCTTGAATCGCTCCTCAGAACCTTCTGCACAGTGCCAGAAATGCGTCACGATGTCCTTGCACCAAGGTCCCAAAGCCTTGTTTGCACGGTTACTAGACACCTGGCAAATAGCAGATGGTAGGGTCACATAATGTTTTATATTTATGGTATGGTATATAAACATATATATGGGTGCATATATATTGATAGCATTTGATACACCCATCATATCAAAATGTACTGTTATTATGTTTATGATTAATTTCTGCCAGCTCAGACTATGGTATGGCATGGCCCATCAATAGAATAGAACCTCATCAGCCATGGCACGTACATTAGGGACCAAAGTGTTTGGGTTATCGATGCTTCACAGTAGTCATAATCGTAAAGTAAAGGTAAGTTCTTATATAGTGCAGTATCCAGTCACCAGGGCTGCTCAAAGTGCTTTACAATTTTACTCCCTGGTAGACCTGTTCAATTGAACACCATAATATTATCTCTTGGAAGCATGCACCCATGCTGCAATTAATGCATGAAGACTATTCGTAAACAAATATCAACTACTGTCTACAGTCAGGTACTCACTGATACAGTGAACTGAAGCAATGTAGAGTAAACAAAATTGCCCAAGGTTTGACACCATCGCACAGGATTCGAACCCACGTTCTCCGAGTCGAGAGTCCGAAGCTCTTCCCACTGTGCTAATACGCTCCACTTAAGATTCATAATTCTTTTGGAATGTTTCATCACATTTCAATAATTTGTAAGCTGACATTATTCATATCTTATTTTGTTACGTATGCTGATGTAACTACAAACATAACAGACATGGAAACATTGTCCTTGATCTGCTCCTTCTTTAATACACCAACAACATTCGTTCACAATGAAACATGTACCTCTGACAGTCTTTTCCCCAGGTTCTTTGCTGCATGCCAAATGTCCCACTGATGAAGGATCTGTGGGTACTCATCTCCTAAAATATAATAACTTATTTAGTATGTATGCTTTGCAGCCATACCAGCCAAAATGTATCGATCATTTGTCTTTACACACAAGCAACACACAAAACGTGTACACATCATGCATAATGTTTTTTCGAAGCTTGGATGAATGTGTAGGACTTAAAATGCACATACAATTTTTATTTTCATTTATACACATTATCATGTTGTGTACACTAGTCATGAGCATGCTCATCAATTACAAAGTTGAATATCTTGTCAAATAGTTGGATAAAGCATATTCACCAGAAGAACATAATTGAAAACGTACATAAATTTGTAAGCCTAACGTTACAATTGATGTTTACTGTTTTTTTGTGAGAGCACTTTCTGTACAACTAAGATAACTCACGAAGGAAGGCAGCAATCTGTGTGTGTGCATCGGTGACAAGCTCTGCAATCTGCAGAGTGCCTGACAGCAGGGTGAGGCTCCTCTCAAGTGCCACCTTCTCCATGTTGGGGGATTTAAGGTTGACTTCCCTCTTGTCGACCACTACTGTTGACACAATACTGCCTGACTCGCAGTCCATCAGTGTACATGAGCAGTATTGTGCGCTGTGACCTGGGCTGTCATTTCGTCCATCTCCTAAAGAAAATGTATCACACAGTTGTTAACTATACACTGTAACTGAAACATATCATATGGGTTGTTTACCATCTTACGAACAGTCAAGGGGTACTAGTTTTCTATTGTTAAAAATAACTCCTGTATATTCTGTAATAGTAATATCGACAATTACTACTTAACGTAATTACATTATGTGAAATTAGTGATTAGAATTTATGTGATATAAATTGTTTAACATATACTATGTTTATAAATTAGATAATACAAATGTGCCTTAGATGAATATGCCATAATATAAATATGTATGAAAAATAAGTCCAGGTACAGGTTATCAACATAGGTACATATTAATGTGACCATTTACCTGCGAGGATGAGTGCTTTGCCCTGCAGTTGCTGAATGGTTGTGGTCCTGAGCTTCTCCCAGTACTCCATCACAGCAGGCACGATGTAGAGTGACTGTATCCTGTCGAACTGTGCCGGGCTCACTATCCCCAGGCATATGAAGCGGAAGAGTAGCGCCACTTTTGTGTAATTGTTTCCTGACAACAAAATGTTTGTTGCCAGGAGAAAATCACCAGCATATACTCCCCGCTTGCGAAGCCGAGGTTGTGAGGCCCACTTACGACCCTTGTGTCCCTTTGGGCAGGTCTGAAAGCATAATTCTGTATGAGATGATTATGCATAAGTTAGGTTAATTATGTGAGGCACTTGTTGATTAATGTTGACGTTTTGTACAGCCAATGTGAATATGAATATAATTTGCATCATGTGTACTTTTAATGATATTATAACTGAATGAGGAAATATATACACCCTGTATATGCAAGTTTTTACTAATAAAGATGTTTATATGGCAGCAGTAAGGGATCATTTAACAACATTGATATCCAATATCAGACCAAATTAATTTCATCTGGCATCAACCCCCATCCCTCCCCCAAACGAAAATTATTTTGTATGATATCAGACATAAACATTTTGTGATGATCCATAAGGGAACTGCACTGCAAACAGATTGGTACGAGTAACTGTCATACCAAATTTCACAACTACACAAATGAACAGAGCAGATTAATATAAACAATTAAATTAATTAACAAACAGGATTATGGCATGAACTAAGTGATTAACCTACAATTATTGTTTGTTTAACAGGGTGTTTCTGAAGGGGAAAAGATGCTGCCCGTTGCCATGTTTGGGTACTAGCATAGTCATGGTTTTCAGAGAATGAGGATGTACTATGTGTAGGGATGGTAAGGTGGTATTCTTTCAGAAATAACAACGTATTTAAAAAATAGTTCAACTTTTAAATATTCCAGGAAAATTTCATTTTATAACCAAATAAATTTATTTTCCCCAGTGCATATTTAGAAACTACTCAGACGTATTCATAATGTACTCATAAAATCGGAGTACAATGAGTATAAGTACGAATCCATGACCCATAATTTTTATGAGTATGAGTACTTCAAAAATATACTCGAGTACCGAGTACTTCTGCCCCAAATCTGAACTGTACTCACCCACACAAGTACAGCAGTACTTCCAACATGCTTCAGATTCAAGTCATATGACTGTCTGCATCCTTTGACTTTGCAAAGTTTTTCTACCTAGACCAATAAACAAATTTATAAGTGTGAGAAGTAATTTATAGAGAGTAGTACACAGGCATAAGATTTCTGTGAATATTTGAGGAGGGGCTGAGGCTCATCACAAACCTCCAATTGCATCCCCATGCAGGCTTGGCAAAACACAACATGGGGGCTCTTCAAGAAACCCCCAACTGCACCCCCATGGTTCACAGAAAAAAAAACAATCTAAGGTTCTCTAAGAGTGTCAAAGTCCACCCTCGTAAAGATCAACAAAATGAGGGGCACATTCCAAAGGTTTATGGAGGAACATGTCCTACAGGCCCTCCTGGATGTGCCCATGACTTCTCCAGTTGTGAAAAAGTATGATAACATGTAATGACACCAAAGTTCAAACTGATTTCTCTATTATATATATATAATATACAGGGTTGGGTTCAATTACAGTTAGTACTGTTACAATTACAATTATTTTGCATTTCAAATACAATTACCGTCCCAAAATATATTCAATTATCATTGTCAATTACAATAGATTGGTGGCATTATATCATTACCACACAATTGGCTTCTCAGCACCTTGCTGCCTTCAAGCTTACTAGAAAGTAATTCCACAGTGAAAGGATAGTGTTAGTGCACAGCCTTATTTAAATAAATTACAATTACTGCAGCTAGCCCATGTAGCACTGGACCACAAGCCTATCATTTGTTCTTGGCCTCCTACTTGACACTTGTCAACTGCTGAAGCCTGCTACTGCTAGAGCTAGTGCTTCAATGGGTCAGCTCTATATGCCCTCCCCAATGGAAGAGAAGCCATGTTTTATCTTTCTATCAGTGCTTCCAATGTGCCAAGTCAATAAGGCAAATAAAGACTAGTTGGCACTGTGCCTCTCCATGGGTGACTGATTGCTTGGACAGACACTGCTAAATGCTTTATGCAACCAGACTGTGGCAGAACAGGCAGACAGCTGTTATCTGCCCATGTTCACCAGAAAGAGTCACTGTCTGACTATAACACCCCAAAAATGTGGAGTATGAGAGAGAAGGTGATTTCAGGAGTTTTACCCACAATTGGAGAAATTATGGGGATGTCATTGAATTGCAATTACGGCACACACACAAAATCAGTTACAATTACGATACTTTAAAATATTTCAATTACACCATAATTGTAATTAATTACACAATTACGAATTACAATTGACCCCAAACCCGATAATATATATATTCATAACAAATATAGAAACAAGTCTCCATCATTTTTAAACTACCCCCCCCTTGATGCACATGTTTTTTTTCTACGGATTGGCATGAAGTTATTATTGTTAGTTATACTTATGCCACCAGTATGTTTCATGATTATCAAAGAAAAGTGTATACCTTCATTGCTGCAAGTTCCAGTAGACATTCTTCATAAACAATGAAGCAGGGTTTCCCTGTGATGTCTTCTGCTGTTGTCACCATCGTTGTTTCTTCTTCTCCTGGACTGGAGGTATCACTGACCGTCTCTTCCAAATCGTGCACTAAATCACATGTGGTGACGCTCTCTAAACCGGCAATGTCGATGCGACATCTACATTTAAAAAGCAAAGCAGTGAGTATTGCTTTGAAATCAATACATCAAACATGACATCATATAATATTTCCTCTGCAATAATGTACAATTAATTAGTGCGTACATATGTGTAGCAGACAAACATATCAACTAAAAAGCTGGTTAACGGAATATCTACAAACTTGCTATAAATGTTGTCCATTAGTGGTTTAATAAAAAATGTACTGTACCATATGTAATGACAGAAAGAAACACCTTTTGTAACACATTTTAATGAAGAATATTAATTAAAGTACTATGAAAACAAAACTAATATGTTATCATAACAGCACTTGCATGCATGTTCCTGTAATTTCAGGAGAAAATGTGCTGGTCTGGTGGATTGACATTTAAAAAATGCTAACCAGAAGAAAAGGTTGTCGGTGGTGAACTACCACAAAAGTAACCATTTGTTACTGTACATGAAACATATATATATATATACATATATAAAATTTTACATAATATAAATATTTACTGATGTATCTCTCGTAGTGTGTCATCTCCAAACTGATACGATGTATCACCAGGATCCACAGCTTCCAATCCCATTGGGTCGTCTTCATATGGGATACTGCAACAAAGTGTACTGATTAACTATTGTTAGCAACATAGCAACACTTGTGAGGCAGCTCCCATGCTAACGACATTATATCATATGTCTTACTAAGTCTCCCCAACCTTACGTATTATTAAAATCATTCCACACATTGTATTGTTTAAACAGGTCAAATTAAGTTTTAAATTTTGATTTCTGAACACACAATAAAATATACATTCAAAAATACAAATCAGTAACTGAACATAAGCATCTTGTGCTGTGCGACCCAGCAGGTGATTAGTGAGATAAAATGTCATGTGAAGTAACATTAAAGCAGTTGCAGGCTTTAGTAGATATGTGCCCCAGCATAAACATAATTATTGTGAAAGGACAATCACTGAGGCTTGGCTATATTGTGCCACGTTTATTTACTTGCATTGTATATACATGTTTATGTTTGCAATACAAAAATTCCAAATGAAATAAAAAGAAAATTAAGTTGACAAAATTAACTGCAAATGAAATGTGTTATGTAGTTGACAGTTTTACAAAGATGGAATAATTGTACAGAAATTAGACTGGTCAAACCAGAACATAACAGTACATTAATACCATTACGTAAACTTACATTGGTTGTAATGGTTCAGAGCTACACCCAGCCTCAGGAAGAGACTGAATACCTGACAGTGAGCTGGTTTTACTGTGACCACTGATACTCGATAGAGCCAATGCAGCGGTTGTTGTCTGTGATGGCGGGATTGGTGTTGACGTCGTTTGCATATTTGTGATGAAACTGTCAAGTGAAGGCATAAAGTGGAATGGCCTAAATTGGTTAATTTTGACATTTTTAATAGTACTACTACACATAAATAGTATAACATCAAAATAATATCCAGGCTATTTAAATACCTTTCAGAAAGAATAAAATAAATTTTCCTCCTATGTTCATGCACCCGGTGTACTTGTTTTCTTGCTCACTATCAAACTAAGGTTAGCATAGAGGCCTAAAAGATCTCTCTCAATGTGTATACATATTCCACACTTTTCAGAGATGTAAATTATAAACTGTTCTTTCTATACATACTACATGCAGTTTTGGGCGCTTACCCCCTGGTAATATGTACACTATTACGGTCACAATATATGTATAAATGTTTAGAATTCTCTAAAAAAAATCCTAAATTATTACTACTCTTTTAAATTTACGTAATACAAGATTATTAAATTTATATTTTATTACAATCAGCATTCAATGTTGTACATCACACATGGAAAAACAGTAAAGAAGTGTTATTTTTTATTCTATATTGCTGAAGGCAAGTAAAGATATATTTATATCATACAAAACATGGTAGTCAAACTCATAGTATCATACTACTATTGTGTAGACATGGGTAAAGGTCAATTGGTAGCTGTTAAAGCCTTGCGCGGGCTGGAAATCTGAGCCCGCACCCGCCCCGCAACTATGTCGTTTGACCCGCAACCCGCCCCGCATATTTTGCCACATCCTGGCCCGCTGCCCGCCCCACAGTAACTTGGCCCGCAACACGCCCCGCAGTAATTAGTCAAAAGTCAGCCCGCACCCGCCCCGCAGCCCACAACAGATGACATGGAATCATTAAAAATATATCATCTTTATTAATCGTTGTTGTTTACAATATTAATAAATGCACGGTGATGGGTGACAACCATGTCGTACTTGGAATTCCATCTTTAAGACAAATAGAACCCTTGTCATTATAATGTAAATACCTGAAGATGATAAGCAGACCTGGGACAAAGTAAAGGTACGAGTACATTTTTAACGTATTTTAAAATTATTAATTAATTAATTGATACAACTCAGCACAAGTGAATATGCAATGGTAGTTGATCATTTTTTTATGAAGAACAATGAAATTTACACCGCTGGCATTAATTTCAGTGGCATCCTATGATCTTATAATCTATTTGCCATTGTACTGCATAAACATGAGTTGTTCAAAGGTTGAGTCTGGTGCACAAAGGCAGTGTTGCAATTTGCAGATATTAGAAGTTGCAATTTATATTTTCAAAATCCCCTCTGGACCAGGCTACTGGCACCGGATTATACTAGTGTAGAAGGCAGTTTGACTTGAGCCATCTTACTTCTACAGAGGCAGACTGACAGTTCTTGTTCTTAGCAGTTAGCACTGTCAGCAGTGCCAAGTGGCATGGTCTCCAGTCTCCACACATCAAAGGCATTTCCTGTCTAATTGGTGGGGTAACTGCTCTTTATGGACATCCTGGTGGCTTAATTACAGCCTTAATTACTTAACAGATTGATGGCCTGAACTGATACTTCCACCTGGAAGAAGCCACTAATCACACCTGACTGAAGTGGAAGGCAGGCCAGCACATGTTAACATAACACTGTTTAAACACAAACAAAAGGGCAATCAGGTAATCCCCAATTAACTAGCTCAAAGAATGTCCCACCTTTGAGTAACTGGTGACCATTAATGAGTTACAAAAATCAGCCTGCAGTAACCCGCATGTAGAAATTACTAGCCCGCAGTGACCTGACCCGCAGACCGCCCCGCACAAATTAAAACTTAACCTGCACCGCAACAACAACAAAAATCAAGCCCGAAAACCCGCCCCACGCAGGGCTTTAGACTAGCTGTGTTTTACTGGGTATTATGTGATTCCTGAGGTGATTGTCACTGATCTGCTGTCAGTAAATGTAACTTGCTTTGCTGATCAAAGTGCACACTACAAGCAGCCAGTGACTCAACTGACATCCAATAAAGCAAGTACTTATAGTTAGATCCAGGCAATTATGTTTTCAGTCGGAAAGGTCCTTCTTAATTTGATCAAAATATAAATTGTAAACATATAACTTGATCATTGAAATATATCATGATTTATTGTAATTTCATTAATTTTATTCCAAAGTTAATTGTCCCATGCCTGCTAGCATGTCGCTGTCACGTACGTCCCTGCTAGGTGAGGTAGGCCGCCTATAGTATAGGCATAGCCATACATACATAGCCTCATACTCATGCCCATACCATGGGCCCGCAGGTATGGGCCTGCACCGATGTGGGCGATAATACTATATTAATTGGCTATATCAACTCGACGACTACCTTTCGTTGGTTAAAAGTAGAAAACCAATTTGACTCAAGCAACATAATCTCCATATACCCTCATACGCCCAAATACGTGTTACTGATGCTGATAAATTAAACATTACTAACCTGTCCAGAAGAACCTTGGCGAATGCTGAATCACTTTTCACGCCAGCCGTTTCTTTCGTTTGGTTCCACAAATCCATGACCTTTCCAATATACACCTTTGTACGCGGATACGCTCTTTGCCTTTCCGCTCTCACCCTCTTTTTAGCCGAGTCGGTGACATATATCCGTGGGCGTCCCTTCATTGCAGATAAAACTATCGAGCTACGACTTGTATACGAAAAATGGATGGCGACTCGTAAATACGCAATGCTGAATGAATCCAGGCACCGCACGGTGGGGTCAAAGGCCGATGTCGCCGCATATTCCCGTTCACGTGACTATTACACGAGAATTCTATCTCAGACCACATCCAAGTTCAGATATGTGTCTTGATATTCGGTTAGGACTGACCGAAAATCATTTTATTGTTTGTCTGTTAATTTCACTAAAACGAAGTAAAGCATACGTACAAATGAACCAGTGTATCAATAATGAATACCTGATACGATTACGTTTCGTGAAATTAGTCTGACACGTCAGGAGCAATAAATTGAAGTGATTGTGCACCTTTAAAGCATAGGGATTTTCCCCATGTTAAAGCATAGGGAATGAGTTTGAGGTGTGGAAGTGGAAAAGTGTCCGGATGTAGGTATCATCCCCTAGTGGACAAGTGGGCGAACCTCGTGTTAAAACATAAGGAATTTTCACCATGTTAAAGCATAGGGATTTCATCATCAACTGAAAGCACCCCTGTTAGATAGGTGGTGAACTATATAACTACTCTGTAGTCCGTGCTTGTGTACATTCTACTCAGCAGTCCGTGCTCTTGAATTTTCTATAATCCGAGATCTTTCGGCACGCCCACGTGACTTTTCGGCACATTTACAAACTATATAAGCGCGGTGTTTTACCAAATCGAACCATCATTCGTATCACGACGACGCCATGGCTAACATCATGTTGAAAACACCGAACTACCACACGCCTGCGGCCTTCGGTGACAGCGACGTAGACGAACCGTGTTGCCGACCGTTCGTGGCATCTGGCACCCGACCCCAGTCACTGGATATCAACCGACCACCATCAACGTTGTACCACGATAGTGCCAACCTCAAAACACCCAACTACCATGCGCCTGCAGCCTTCAGCGACAGCGACGTAGACGAACCAACTAGCCGACCGTTCGAAGCATCTACCAGCCGTCCACATTCAGCGTCTGTCAATCAACCAGTCGTTGCGTCAAGCCTCTCCGCACCGGAACCGGAACCTCAACCCGAACTGGAGGTTGTTGTGAAACCGAAACGAGTTGAATTTTCAGGGGCCGATTCTCCCTTGTCAAATCTTTACCCGTGTAGGGTCGAAGCCTTCGGTCGGGTCTTTAATTCGGTCGAGCATGCCTATTATTACAGGAAGGCATTGTATCACGGCGACGTCGAATGCGCAGAGCGGATCAAAACTGCGAAGCATGCCCACTTGGTAAAACGAAAAAGCAAATAGATTGGAGAGACGAGATCTGGTTGGAACGATGTCCGTGTTTACTGGATGCAACATTTGCTCCTCGCGAAGTTCGCTGCGTCAAAGGATTTGCGAACCGTATTGTTGGCAACCGGAAATGCTGAACTGGTGGAGCGTGTACCATCGAAAGAGGGCTTTTGGGGACTTGGTCGTGGCTGCAAAAATGGTCGAAACACTCTCGGAAAACTATTGTGTGATGTCCGCGACAATTACTTGTAGACACTGCGTTGTGTAATATCGATAGTTCATTGCAAGACCCTGTATCATACCAGTGACGAAACAGTGTCTAATCTCTTGTTCTTGTAGTTATGGAGTGTGACCTGTAAATACGTTTGTGTTGTTCACGAATAAACTGTGCAAACCTTATCTTGCGTCTTTTTTCGTGTCTTACTCTTCACAAGTAAAGGTACTCGTCTAAGTTCCGATTAACAAATCACTCACTCACTCACTCACTCACTCACTCACTCACTCACTCACTCACTCACTCACTCACTCACTCACTCACTCACTCACTCACTCACTCACTCACTCACTCACTCACTCACTCACTCACTCACTCACTCACTCACTCACTCACTCACTCACTCACTCATTGAGTGACTCACTCACTCACTGAGTCACTCACTCACTCACTCACTCACTCACTCACTCACTCATTGAGTGACTCACTCACTCACTGAGTCACTCACTCACTCACTCACTCACTCACTCACTCACTCATTGAGTGACTCACTCACTCACTGAGTCACTCACTGAGTCACTCACTCACTCACTCACTCACTCACTCACCCTTCGTGTCTTTTCACTCACTCACTCATAATTAGTCAGAGTATTCCCATCTACCGACCATGACATATCTCTATTCGTCGAGTGAAAAAATCTCCCTGTATAAACGGGTATAAACTGGTATAAATCAAGCCTCAAGGTTCTGTGTATTTGTCCCGTGTTAAGGAAGTTATACGAACTTGTCAGCTAAAACATTCAAACTACCAGCTATCTGTGTACAATTTTGGTCAAACTGGTTGTCATGTAACAGTATTTGACAGAATATCATAGTACTTACCAACGGTCACAGTGTGTATCCTGTTTGTAAACTGTTTTGAATGGGTATTCCCTGTTCGAGGCTCATCTACATGTATGTCTCATCTGTGCCTAGAGGCCAACAATACTGTTTCACCATTTTATCAGGCTGGTGTAATTGCGTTCAACATTATTATTAAATAAATAAACACGCTATGTCAGTATGTGCAATGCACAAAGGTGACTCGATCGTCTTGATACCAAAGAGCCTATATCAATAAAAAGACAGCGCAGTCCTCGCTATCTTCATTGTTCGAGGAAAGTGAAGCGTTATGTTAGAACAGTACAGACACATAATAACCTCCCAGATAAGATGTACCAGTATCTATATAGTTTACCGTATTAAGGGTCAAGTGTACAAATGTCCATTAGAACGTTTTTATCTTTTTTCGGACTATAGTATTTAAATTCGTGCTTCTTCGTTAAAACCTTTGAAACCGACTTCTGTCGTAAAACAAATAACCTGGCACGGGTAACCGAAAATGAACTCATAGATTCATACATAGATACATACATAGAGATATACATAGATACATACATAGAGATATACATAGATACATCAAGAGACGAGACTACGACCGAGATGTGTTACGAGACTTCGGATGACACGAGACAAGAGACGAGACTATGACCGAGATGGGTCACGAGAATTCGGATGACACGAGACAAGAGACGAGACTATGACCGAGATGTGTTACGAGACTTCGGATGACGCGAGATAAGAGACGAGACTATGACCGAGATGTCTCACGAGACTTCGGATGACACACCACACGAGAGTACCGACGAGACAAGAGATGCCGCGAGACTACGGATGACACGAGACAAGAGACGAGAATATGACCGAGATATGTCATGAGACTTCGGATGACACGAGACAAGAGACGAGACTATGACCGAGATATGTTACGAGACTACGGATGACACATCACACGTTATGTCACGAGACTTCGGATGTCACATCACACAAGATTACGGATGACACATCACGCGAGAGTACCGCGAGACTACGGATGACACATCACACATCACACGAGATGCCACGAGACTACGGATGACACGAGACAAGAGACGAGACTACGACCGAGAGATGTCATGAGACTTCGGATGACACGAGACAAGAGACGAGACTACGACCGAGATGTGTCACGAGACTGCGGATGGTACATCACACGAGAGTACTGACGAGATAAGAGATGCCGCGAGACTACGGATGACACATCACACATCACACGAGAGTACTGACGAGATAAGAGATACCGCGAGACTACGGATGACACATGACACATCACACGAGATGCCACGAGACTACGGATGACACGAGACAAGAGACGAGACATGACCGAGATGTATCACGAGACTTCGGATGACACATCACACGAGAGTACTGACGAGATAAGAGATGCCGCGAGACTACGGATGACACATCACACATCACACGAGAGTACTGACGAGATAAGAGATACCGCGAGACTTCGGATGACACTTTTTAGTGTTGGTAGTACTTATAACTTTTTAGCACGGAGACTTTAGCCTGTTATGTATATGTGTAACAAACTTGCAGGATTCTGTGACAAACGAAACACCAATCACTTAGATCAGTGTGTGACAAGAATCAAAGTTGTCGGATAAAGAAAACACCAAACACTTATTAGGTTTCGGCGTCATCTCATTTGCATAACCAATCAGACCGAACGTGCATCACGTGACTTCCCTTAACACAAAAACTGTGCACGTCCACGAGAGAGGCGACATCCGACACCACTCAACGGACACCAATGTAATTAGTCAAGAGTATCGCCATCTACTGACCACGATAGATCTCTATTCGTGGACACACTTCCGGGAATACCCGAAGCACAGAGTCCGCCATGACAGTCAAGTAACTTCCGGTGTGACATCACTTCCGACGTAGCGTCCCTAGTATAGACTGCCATAGCAAACGAATTTGAAAACTGGTATGACCGAAACATTAAACTGTATACACTAGTTTTCGGCGTCATCTCATTTGCATAACCAATCAGACCGAACGTACATCACGTGACTTCCCTTAACACAAAAACTGTATCAGGACTTCATTCAAAGTGGTGACCATCATCGTTCCCAACGCCACTCAACGGACACCAATGTAATTAGTCAGAGTATTGCCATCTACCGGCCATGATAGTTCTCTATTCGTCGACACACTTCCGGAAATGGTGAAACCATAGAGGCCGCCATGACACTGCCATAGCAAACGAATTTGAAAACTGCTATGACCGAAACACTAAACTGTATACACTAGTTTTCGGCGTCATCTCATTTGCATAACCAATCAGACCGAACGTACATCACGTGACTTCCCTTAACACAAAAACTGTATCAGGACTTCATTCAAAGTGGTGACCATCATCGTTCCCAACGCCACTCAACGGACACCAATGTAATTAGTCAGAGTATTGCCATCTACCGGCCATGATAGTTCTCTATTCGTCGACACACTTCCGGAAATGGTGAAACCATAGAGGCCGCCATGACAGGTCGTCACGACATTCAAGTAACTTCCGGTATGACAACACATCTATCATAACGACTCCTAGTGGATAATCGGAGTACTACCCACACGATAGCGAAGGACAACTACCTGACAGGACTTCATTCAAAGAGGTGACCATCATGGTTCCCAATGCCACTCAGCGGACACCAATGTAATTAGTAAGAGTATTGCCATCTACCGGCCATGATAGTTCTCTATTCGTTGACATACATACTCGTTGGGAATAGCGGAAGCGTAGAGACCGCCATGACAGGTCGCCATGTCATTCAAATAACTTCCGGTACTACGTTACTTCCGGCGTAGCGTCCCTGGTAGAGGCCGCCATGACAGTCAAGTGACTTCCGGTATGACATCACATCCGGCGTAGCGCCCCCTAGTGGATAATCGGAGTACTACGTCACATGATGGCGCCATCTAGCGGGTAAAAATATATAATTAGGTTAGCTAGAAGAAAAAAAAGTTGGGGTTAACCTCGCGAAAATGTAATGTTTTTGTCCCTCTGGGACAAAAACATAAAATTTTCTGAAAATTTATACAACCACTTTGGTGGTTGTTTAAATTTTCGCGAGGTTAACCCCAACACATCACACGAGACTACGGATGACACGAGACAAGAGACGAGACTATGACCGAGATGTTACGAGACTTCGGATGACACGAGACAAGAGTCGAGACTATGCCCGAGATGTGTCACGAGACTTCGGATGACACGAGACAAGACTATGACCGAGATGTGTCACGAGACTTCGGATGACACATCACACGAGACGAGACTATGACCGAGATGTGTCACGAGACTTCGGATGACACGAGACAAGAGACGAGACTGTGACCGAGATATGACACGAGACTTCGGATGACACGAGACAAGAGACGAGACTATGACCGTGATGTGTCACGAGACTTCGGATGACACATCACACGAGACGAGACTATGACCGAGACGTGTCACGAGACGTCGGATGACACGAGACGAGACTATGACCGAGATCTGTCACGAGACTTCGGATGACACAGCACACGAGACAAGAGACGAGACTATGACCGAGATGTGTCACGAGACTTCGGATGACACGCGACAAGAGACGAGACTATGACCGAGATGTGTCACGAGACTTCGGATGACACGAGACAAGACTATGACCGATATGTGTCACGAGACTTCGGATGACACATCTCTTGTCTCGTGTGATGTGTCATCCGAAGTCTCGTGACACATCTCGGTCATAGTCTCGTCTCTTGTCTCGTGTCATCCGAAGTCTCGTGACACATCTCGGTCATAGTCTCTTGTCTTGTCTCGTGTGCTGTGTCATCCGAAGTCTCGTGACACATATCGGTCATAGTCTCGTCTCTTGTCTCGTGTGATGTGTCATCCGAAGTCTCGTGACACATCTCGGTCATAGTCTCGTCTCTTATCTCGTGTCATCCGAAGTCTCGTGACACATCTCGGTCATAGTCTCTTCTCTTGTCTCGTGTGCTGTGTCATCCGAAGTCTCGTGACACATATCGGTCATAGTCTCGTCTCTTGTCTCGTGTGATGTGTCATCCGAAGTCTCGTGACACATCTCGGTCATAGTCTCGTCTCGTGTGCTGTGTCATCCGAAGTCTCGTGACACATCTCCGCCATAGTCTCGTCTCTTGTCTCGTGTGCTGTGTCATCCGAAGTCTCGTGACACATATCGGTCATAGTCTCGTCTCTTATCTCGTGTGATGTATCATCCGACGTCTCGTGACACATCTCGGGCATAGTGTCGTCTCTTGTCTCGTGTGATGTGTCATCCGAAGTCTCGTGACACATCTCGGTGATATTCTCGTCTCTTGTCTCGTGTGATGTGACATCCGAAGTCTCGTGACACATCACGGTTATAGTCTCGTCTCTTGTCTCGTGTGATGTGTCATCCGAAGTCTCGTGACACATCTCGGTCATAGTCTCGTCTCTTGTCTCGTGTGCTGTGTCATCCGAAGTCTCGTGACACATATCGGTCATAGTCTCGTCTCTTGTCTCGTGTCATCCGAAGTCTCGTGACACATCTCGGTCATAGTCTCGTCTCTTGTCTCGTGTGATGTGTCATCCGAAGTCTCGTGACCCATCTCGGTCATAGTCTCGTCTCTTGTCTCGTGTCATCCGAAGTCTCGTGACACATCTCGGTCATAGTCTCGTCTCGTATGATGTGTCATCCGAAGTCTCGTGACACATCTCGGTCATAGTCTCGTCTCTTTTCTCGTGTGATGTGTCATCCGAAGTCTCGTGATACATCTCGGTCATAGTCTCGTCTCTTGTCTCGTATGATGTGTCATCCGAAGTCTCGTGACACATCTCGGTCATAGTCTCGTCTCTTGTCTCGTGTGATGTGACATCCAAAGTCTCGTGACATAACGTGTGATGTGACATCCGTAGTCTCGTGACATACACACACTCACTCACTCACTCACTCACTCACTCACTCACTCACTCACTCACTCACTCACTCACTCACTCACTCACTCACTCACTCACTCACTCACTCACTCACTCACTCACTCACTCACTCACTCACTCACTCACTCACTCACTCACTCACTCACGCACGCACGCACGCACGCACTCACTCTCGCACGCACGCACGCACGCTCACTCACTCACTCTCTCACTCACTCACTCACTCACTCACTCACTCACTCACTCACACACACACACACTCACTCACTCACTCACACACACACACTCACTCACTCACTCACTCACACACACACACACACAAACACACACACACACTCACTCACTCACTCACTCACTCACTCACTCACTCACTCACTCACTCACTCACTCACTCACACACAAACACACACACAACCTCCTCCTCAACACGTCCATCTCTAGCCCTCCTCCTCCTCAACACGTCCATCTCTAGCCCTCCTCCTCCTCCTCCTCCTCAACACGTTCATCTCTAGCCTTCCTCCTCCTCAACACGTCTATCTCTAGCCCTCCTCCTCCTCAACACGTTCATCTCTAGCCCTCCTCCTCCTCAACACGTCTATTTTCCTGAAAACGGAGGGGTTTGACGCGATAACACGTCGAACCGTACTCTCGTTTGATGTGCCATCCGAAGTCTCATGACATATCTCGGTCATAGTCTCGTGTGATGTGTCATCCGTGTTCTCGCGGCAGCTCTTGTCTCGTCGGTACTCTCGTGTGATGTATCATCCGAAGTCTCGTGACACATCTCGGTCATAGTCTCGTCTCTTGTCTCGTGTCATCCGAAGTCTCGTGACATATTTCGGTCATAGTCTCGTCTCTTGTCTCGTGTCATCCGAAGTCTCGTGACATAACGTGTGATGTGACATCCGTAGTCTCGTGACATAACGTGTGATGTGACATCCGTAGTCTCGTGACATAACGTGTCTATAGTTCGATTCGTGTAGCGTGTTGGTCAAACTATAGTGTTTCGTTTTCGCAACTATTTGGTCTGAGTTCGATTTGAATAGCGTATTCGGTTCAGTTGTGTGTTTCGTACCACGTGTATGTATCTATGAGTTCATTTTCGGTTACCCGTGCCAGGTTATTTGTTTTACGACCGAAGCTAATTTTGCAGGTTTTAACGAAGAAGCACGAATTTAAATACTATAGTCCAAAAAAAGATAAAAACGTTCTAATGGACATTTGTACACTTGACCCTTAATACGGTAAACTATATAAATACTGGTACATCTTATCTGGGAGGTTATTGTGTGTCTGTACTGTTTTAACATAACGCTTCACTATCATGACGCTTCACTTTCCTCGAACAATATAGATAGCGAGCACTGCGTCGTCTTTTATTGCCAAAGGATCTTTGGCGTCAAGTCGCTCGAGTCAACATTGTGCATCGCCCATAGCGTGTTTATTTAAATAGATGAGGCTTGAACAGGGAATACCCCTTCAAAACAGTTTACAAACAGGATACCCACTGTGAACGTTGGTAAGTACTGACAAATACTGTTACACCATAGCGTGTTTATTTATTTAATAATAATGTTGAACGCAATTTTTATTCGCGGCCTATACACAGACCTTACCATGTAACGGCTCTAGTGAACTACACACATACATAACTGGCTATCATCTCTGTACTGAACTATACACATACATATTTATCCGAATTCATTTAGCATTATTCTCTTTTGTGAAAATGGGGTTGGCTCTGAAAAGAGCCGTTTTGTTTCTAGATTTACCGTGTAGAGAACCTAGCCCGTGCTGGTGTATCTCATCACCGCCTTTGTTTCTTTGACCTCTTACTAATGATGGAATTTTTTGGATCTCCCTCCTTCGTTGCCAGTGGTTCTTGTCCCCTGGACGATCTAACACCTTTCGTTGTTATCTTTGGAGCCATATTTCACACTTCTCGCGTCGAAACAAACTGAAGAACAACTCAAATGCACAGGTTTTATCTTACAGCAACCATCACTCGACTGTGTACATTCTACTCATCAGTCCGTGTTTGACTTTTCTAATCTAGCATCTGTGCATGTGTAGCTTGTCCTCTGAAATCGGTGCTCTTGAGTTGTATATCAGTGTTTGTAAGTTGTTTGTCATTGTTTGTAAGTTGATTGTCCGTGGTTATGCGCTGTAGGCCAGATAGCCTTTAGCCTCTATGCCTATGGCTATGCTTTATCGGGTTTGGATCTATGTTTTTGAACCTATGTAAATGTATAGACTAGGAGCGTCCTACACCTAATCAAAGGGTCGCCAACCTACGACATATAAGAATAGCCACTATTGCGCATGCGCAATTACTTATTTAATTGACGTCACATGAAGGGATTACATTACATACGCGCAAGTTCAACACAAGGTCTAACCAAAGCACTATCTGCTTGAACAACTCACTTCGTGTACAAAATTACTGCACATAGCAGTTTGATGCCGTCATACAGGGTGCGCGTGCTTGCGACAAACAAACGTGTCCAGACACATCTCGAGTACGGGTTTTTGTAACATACACCAAAGGGCTAATTCCAAAATGGTCGCTCTGTTCGAAAAACAAAACAAAACGAGGCTATAGGCTCTGATATAACATAGTCCTATATGTAATGTACATTTCGTATACATTACTTCAGACAAATCGGTCTCCGCTGAATTTATAAGCCTTTTGTTATACATAACGCCTTATTATAACACCACATTTTCGCCGTGTCATAGTCAAACAAATAACGGTTCGGTTCCTTGGCGAAGACTCGGCCTCCGGATCAAGCAATCTCGTGAGTAGCCTATTCAAATGGTGTTCGGTATATTTTATTTTATTCAAAAAAGTGGTCGGATACCTTTGCGATAAAAATGGCCTATGCTTTAACCCGGGCTAAAACCGGCCTATCCTTTAACCTGGGGGTGAAAATTCGAAAAGTGGTCGGATACCTTTGCAATAAAAACGGCCTATCCTTTAACGTGGGATTAAAAGGGCCTATCCTTTAACATGGGATTGCCCCGGTCTGCGCATTGCTTAATCTCGAAAACCATTTCCGGGGGGACCCCTATCTCTCCCACGTTAAAAATCCCTATCTTTAACCTGGGAGCGGTAATGCGCAAAATCCGTATTTCGAAAACCGTTTTCGGAGCAAATCGGAAGGAATTTGTAAACGAGATTTTCTCGTTTACCAGTTTTGGAGGAACCCCTATCTCTCCCATGTTAAAAATCCCTATCCTTTAACCCGTCCGTCAACTGGGTGGAAAATCCCTATCTCCCCCATGTTAAAAATCCCTATCCTTTAACCCGGCCGTCAACTGGGTGGAAAATCCCTATCTCTTAACATGGGGTTTCCACAGGGGCGCGCAAAGCATCCCCTGTAAAGGCCCCCCTTTACTACTCTCTCGAAGAACATTATTTTGTTATTCCCTAATTAACGTGAACTTGTTTGAAATAGTTGACATTCAGTAACACTGTCTTTTGAAACTTGTGATTCAAAAACTCAAGGTGGCATTACTGGTCCAGACGTTACTAGCCAAGTATTTGTGAATATATTACACGAAATTAACGGTTATTAAACACATATCAAGAACTGGCATTATGTTATAGTTAAGCAATTTAAAGAGCAAGCCGATTCGTACTTAAAGGTGCTCAATCACTTCGTTTGCCCATCGCCAATCCGGCTCTTTTATGTCCAGATGTGTAATGTGTGAATAGTTTAACTAGTGAGCACAGTCGGTTTAATAAACAAAAATGCATACTTGTTTTTTAATCGTCAAAAAAAGATTTGTCGTTACAGCGGGTATCGCTGGCGAAAGCCAATTGCGCTGTCTACTGCGCCACTTCGGTCATGTGGTTTACGCGAGATCGGCATCCCAGGCATTCGAAAACAATAACAACACACACGTGGTTTAACGTGTCAAGATGAAGATTGTAATTCAAAAGTGGTTGTACGAAGGTACGTATTACACTATCGCAGTTAGCAACAAGAACGCGTAGTCGTGTATTAATTTAACGAGAATTGCAACCTGCGAACGTCTACACTCGACTCGAGCCTGTCGAGGCTGACTTTAAGTTCTAACTCCAAAGTCTAAAACTAAGTAAGACAGTCATCACATGCATATCAGCCAGAGATTCAGTCAGAGAGTGACAACGAGCATAATATTTCATATGTATTGCAGTGTGTCCCCCTGGTTGAAATAATGGGCGAGGTGGTAGGGGTGGGGTATGCGAGCGCGGCAGGCGTGAAGCGTTGCTAGGGGCATCCGGGGGCATGCTCCCCCGGAGATTTTTGTAAAACTAGCTTTAAAATGGTGCATTCTGAGGTATGTTTTAACTTTTACTCTTGAATATAGAGGGGAAGATATAAAATAACAAGACACTACTTGTAAATGTAGTAATCATTATTCATAAAAGTCAGTAATCATGATTGTTTCATCATGTTGAGGTGTGGTTTCCATTTTACCACTGCTACTCAGTAGAGGTGTGGTTTCCACTTGACCACTGGTACTTGGTTATGGTTATGTTTTCTTGCACTAACCCTAGGCCTTGTTACCTCGCTGACAGAGTCAATAAAAAAGTAAGCGGTAAGTTCTTATATAGCTTTACACTTTACTCCCTGGCAGAACAAGTCGAATACCATCTTGACTTCTCTGGGAAGCATCCAGTGGTATCATCTGAAGACTCTTTCATTATCACCTTTAAATTATTTTAATATCATAATATTATGGTAAATTGGTGGTTTATGTTCAAAAGATTATATTTTATTTGTTTGCTAGAATGCTATACAATTAATTAAACATTCATTTCTGGAATGCCACAAAAGTATGTTTCTATTAATCGCAAGAATGTTTCTCAAACTGTGTTCTTTTTATAAAACAGTATAAGTTGTTTAGTACATCCAATTGCTGTGCAAACATATCATTGTCTAACCAAGTTATTGATAACCCGTTAGTATGGTTATTGATAACCCGTTAGTATGGTTTTGGGTAGTAGGCATTTTTTATGAGATGTGAACTTCGTTGGTTTATATTCGTAAGTATTTCACTCAAATCAACTTTCCCAAAAGTTTGTTTGCATAACTTTGTCGGAATATGTGTTATATATTTTGCACAAATATATCTTACGAATCACATTCCTTATTTTGCTAAAACAAAATCGCATAGAACATTAGTTGAATAGACTTGTGGGCATTTGCGTCGAATCCGGACCCACTTTGTGATTGGTTTTGCCGCTTGAGTTTTGCTTAACTTTGATACCTCAGTGAGATACACTGGTTCCATCATTCAACATTATACTAGGCATATTTACCTTTAAGAATACTGCGTCTTATGTCCATTACAGGCGTAAATAGCGCCCCGTTTTGTATAAACATACGCTGCTATATATATATATCTTTACGCGCGCTGTGCGGTAACGCACGGCCGTAGCGGCACAGACTAGCGCAAACCGGGTCGCTATTTGAGCTTCAACAGGGTCCTGATTCGATACAAATGTCGACTAGTGAATAGGATTAGGATGCACGGTTTTTATTTGGGCTTCAAATGTCGACAAGTGACGTAGTGCCATCAGCCTGCACGGTTTTCACTCCCACCACCGTCATAAACCAAAACGCAAGTCATCGTTTGGGCGCCATTTTACATGAATGTCTAGATTTCTAGTATGTCGAAACTCCACAAGGTGTCACCATTGGAGACACCGGGGATCCCGCAGGAATATTCAATGATTGGACAACTGACAAGTGATATATTTCACGTTGTCCAATGACGGCTAAACGATGTTGCTACAAATCTGCGATTTTGCAGGAATATAAGTGACTTTGTGGTGTCATTACGCGCCGCTCGCCGACGCTGAATATACCGTGAAACAACGAAAAAAAAAATGGGCGTATGAAATAGCTACGAGGCGGCAATTTCGGCATATTTTGGGCGAGGCGGCATAGAAAAACGGCGAGGCGGCTCGCCTCGCTTGTTATATACCGGGGGAAACACTGTATTGTATTTGGTTACGCAGGATGTTGTTAATAAGCTGTTATTCCGACAATACATATTGAGAGTAGATGACGTGAGGGTGCGAAATGACAAGTTAGTCAAGTAACATTGCTTTGGCAGCAGGCCCCTGCTGTTCGTGCGAGTAACTTAGTCAGGGAGCATCCGTAATTTCGTGCAACAGAACGTCAAACACGGGAGTATTATGTTGGTGATTGTAATTATTAAAGCATTTTTTATGACTCATATTTTTGATACTATTACTGCAGAATATTGTTGATTTGCATTGTATTTTATGCAAAATAATTTAGATTTTTATATGACAAGCATGATGGTGATGATTTTATTCAATATAAAAATGTAAAATGTGTAAATACATTAAATATCAATACATCTAGAGTACACCATATATAAGGATTAGACAAGAAATGCACGCACTTGTCTCCATTATGGTCCTTGATGCCTGGCTATAGTGTATGTAATGCATTAATTGGTATCCTGTGATACCTTTCAACTGACATATGCCGGCTATTCTTATGTATTTACCAATATATGTATATATTCTCACCACAGCAATATATGAATACATAATAATATATGTAACTTGAATTATGATATTGCTAGAGACCACACTGCAACCCGAGAATGAAAGGAGGGGCTAGAGGCGGTCACCCAGGCCAGGCAGACACAGGGATGATACATAGTCTGCGGCAGGCCCACATGTGATCAATCCGGGTAATTTCAAATTTATAACAATCAACCACATATATTTTAATGTGCACATTAAATATACCACATTTGTTTTCATACACATTTTAATAATAACATATTGGGCATAGAAAACTAGTTGACTTCTGCACTTGTATATTATACCCACAAGTGTATCAACACAGACATATTAATACACCTTTAAAAAGTATTTAGCATATGGCGATGACTCTGAAATAAATTTATAAAATAAATTAGTCATTCTTGAAGAAGGTAGACATACGTATTATGAACCTTTGAATACTTGACGAGGAAAATATATTGTTAGCATCACAATAACACCTCATTCTGTCATTTCCAACATTCACCTTGACCATTCAACCTCGGGCTTAAAATGTCAAACATGAATATGTATAGTAGTTACACATGGCAGACACTGACATGAATTTGTATACTGAAAACAAAACAAAAAATATAAATGTGCTTTACTGATGCTTTAGTGATTAGCAGAATTCAAATCAGTCTATAATATTGACTAAGATCAGGCGTCACTGTAATGAAATTAGTAGGTAGTTTGCGCCTTTGTGTTGAAGCTGTCAAACAAAGTCATGAAATGGAATGAGTCAGATTATTTGTGAAGGTGAACATGGTTTGACAGCACTACTACACGTAAATATATATAATATTATATATGTATGTAGATGTAAATATATATGTGTGTGTACATGTGGTGTGTAACTTGTAAACGTTTTAATTTAATTAATAAGAAAAAATATTTTGCACGATAATTTGCCCAATGGTCATTTGCCCATATAACAAACAAATAGACAATTTACAAGTGTCATAGCCAACAAGATGAAACAATTTGGATTGTGCACCATCCATTTGCCAGCATAATTAACTACCTGTAAGTGCAGGTAGAACATAGGTGGGCTGGAAAGAAGGTCACAGGAAATAAAGTCACAAAGTAATTTTATAAAAAAAATATAACAAGTTTTGCAATTTTTCACTGATAGTACTAGTGACATTATATCATATGTCTTATTAAGAGTCTCCCGAACCTTACGTATTATTAAAATAATTCCACACATTGTATGTTTAAACAGGTCAAATTAAGTTATTTTGATTTCTGTGACACACACTAAAATATACATTCAAAGATACAAATCAGTAACTGAACATAAGTATGCTGTACTGTGCAAGCCAGCAAGTGATTACAGAGATAAAATGTCATGTGACGTAACATTAACATTGAAGCAGTTGCAGCCTTTAGCAGATATGTGCGCCAACATAAGCATAATTATTATGAAATGACAATCACTGAGGCTTGGCTATATTGTGTCACGTATATTTACTTGCATTGTACAGTGTATATACACATTTTTGTTTGCAGTACAAACATTCCAAATGAAATAAAAAGAAAATTAAGTACTGCAAATTAAATGTGCTATGTAGTTGACAGTTTGATAACCACCCTATCATACAAATATGGAATAATTGTACCCACATTAGACTGGTCAAACCAGAACATAACAGTACATGAATACCATTACTTAAACTGACATTGGTTGTAATGGTTCAGAGCTGCACCTAGCCTCGGGAAGAGACTGAATACCTGACAGTGAGCTGTTTTTACTGCGACCACCGATACTCGATAGAGCCAATGCAGCGGTTGTTGTCTGTGGTGGCTGGATTGGCGTGGACGTCATTTGCATATATTTGTGGTGAAACTCAAGTGAAGGCATAAAGTGGAATGGCCAAAATTGATTAAATTTTACATTTTTTAATAGTACTACTACCCCTAAAAATGGACAGCGTGCTATAACACATCAAAATAATATCCAGGCTATTTAAATAACTTTCAGAAATAATAAAATAAATTTTCCTCCTATGTTCATGCACCCGGTGTACTTGTTTTCTTGCTCCCTATCAAACTAAGGTTAGCATGGAGGTCTAGAAGATCTCTATCAATGTGTATACATATTCCACACTTTTCAGAGATGTAACTTATATACTTTTCTTTATATACATACTTCTATACATACTACATGCAGTTTGGGGCGTTTACCCCCTGGTAACATATGTAGGCTATTACGGTCACAATATACATATACATATTTAGCATTCTCTAAAGAAATCATAAATTGTTACTACTCTTAAAATGTACATAATACAAGATTATTAAATTTATATTTGGTTACAATCAGCATTACATCACACATGGAAAAACAGTAAAGAAGTGTTATTTTTAAAGTGCACCGTACAAGCAGCCAGTGACTCAAGTCAAGACATCCAAAAAAGCAAGTACTTATAGTTACCAGTTAGATCCAGGCAATTATTTTAGGCATTCGATTATTTTATTAGTCTCAAATGTCCAGCCAGTGTCAGTCAGTGATTGAGGGTAAAGTGTGAATGTCCAGTGGGTGCTACAGTTGTATTGTGTATTATATTATACACAGTTAAAGGTTAATATAATATGACATGTCATTAAATATGAAGGCATACTATCTACACTACTGTATATTAATTTGCGATGGAACGTCGATGAAACGTCGCGGAACGTCGATGGAGCGGATTTTTAAGTTCATGTACCATTCGGTGTGTGCTTCGCGTGAGACTGATACTTCGCACATAGTTAACTATTGGTATAATATAACATGTCCATCAATATAAAGTCATAATATCTACAATAATGTATATTCACGTGCGATGGAACGTCGATAGAAGATGGCATTAAGATGGCGGACGATGATTGGCTGTTCTATCTATTGAAGACACAGTCGTGTGTGTGGTGTACTTGCTGATAAATTCAATATTACTAACCTGTCCAGAAGAACTTAGCGAATGCTGCATCACTTTTCATGCCAGCCGTTTCTTTCGTTCGGTTTCACAAATCCATAACCTTTCCAATATACACCTTTGTACGCGGATACTCTCTTTGTCTTTCCGCTCTCACCCTCTTTTTAGCCGAGTCGGTCGGGCGTCCCTTCATCGCAAATAAAATTATCGAGCTATATCACTCGTATGAAAAATGGATGGCGACTCGTAAATACGCAATGTTGACTGAATCCAGACACCGAAAGGTGGGGTCAAAGGCCGATGTCGCCGCATATTCCCGTTCACGTGACTATTACACGAGAAGTCTATCTCAGACCACATCCAAGTTCAGATATGTGTCTTGATATTCCGTTAGGACTAACCGAAAATCATGTTATTGTTTGTCTGTTAATTTCACTAAAACGAAGTAAAGCATACGTACAGATGAACCAGTATATCAATAATGAATACTTGATACGTTTACGTTTCGTGAAATTAGTCTGACACGCGAGAAGCACAAAAATCGAAATGATTGAGCACCTTTAATCTAGAGCTGTGATAACAAAAAAGGCTGGTCATTCGATCATTACCTGTGAGCATGGGGAGAAGTAAAAGAGAATTGTATGTTTTAAAAGACATGTCTGTCTGAAAATATTGTCAGGGAGGGATACACGGTTTCCAGTGTTCAGAGCCGGTTTTTATACAAAATATCATGCCTGCCTGGTCCGGTTTTTCTTTTGAATTCAGCGCTGGCTGCCAGACGGAGGTGCTAATCACTGCACTGTTGTCCAATCCACTTCCGTCGTCTTATCTTCACTTCTGTGATGATAGTGATATTTTTTATTTCAACGATGATCTTTTCTGTTGACACTGTGTAGGCCCTACTGCATTTCATGACTGTTGACACAGTCTCTGAATTCCAATCTCGTATAGCAGCCAACGCATGGAGCCATGGAAAAATGACTTTCAATTACATTGATTGTCTGACTGAAGATGTGGGGCTGGAACTAGATGAGTTACAAACGGCATTAGGGATCAAAGGAGGCTAAATCTGGAACCATAGGCGGATCGGTGTGGGCTGTGGAGGACGTGCCCCTATACCTTTGAAATTTGTCCGCGCTAAGCCTTCGGTAGATTGACGAGCCCCCTAGACATTTTGAATGTGCCCCCGTTTAGGGGAGTCTCGGGGGTAGCAATTGTAGGCTTTTCGTAAGCTTCCGAAATTATGAAGTTCGCCGCGAAAATTCTTCAACAAAATTTGTAGAATTACGAATACATGCATGCGGCACAAGTGTGCGTTTTCGCATGTCGCCGGCAACACTCTGACTACAACCACTGTTCAAATTATTAAATTACTTATTATAAAAGTGCCTCACGTGTGTTTCCTTTATCTAATACAAAGTGTAGATTATATTATGGTATAAACAAATCATATGCATTATAAAATTATGTGTATGTGCTCTTGAGTAGCTTGTCGCCGAAATCATGCGATTTACGTTACGCTGTTTCCTTTGATTGTTCTCCAACTTTAAATTCACACCACACGTAGTTACAAACTTTTACTGAAATATAATGACACACACACACGCACGCACACATACACAAACACACACACACACACATATACACACACACATATATATATATATATATATATATATATATATATATATATATATATATATATATATATATATATATATATATATATATATGACCTATTACACTTATTTGCAGCTGTTGTCTTAATGCAACAGTCACAGGACAAACCTATAAAAAAATTATGTTCAACTTTAGGGATTCGATTTACGTTACGGCGACACTGAATAAAGTGTGTAGGGGCATGCCTCAACAGAGGTTACTACCAATACCACAGTGTACATTCGCTCCGGCGTTCCTTGAAACAGTGCAGAGAGATTGAGTCGTGAATTTGCCCAATTTACGTTACACTGAGTTACGCGACACCATTTTCGTTTACGCCGACAATAATTGACTTACTCAAGACAGACACAGACAGTCAAACAACCGACTTTGTACATGACATGTTTGCTAGTGCATTTTACCTGACAATTAGTAAACCAACAAGAATCACACAACAAACAGCCACTCATAGGTAATATTGTAACCAGCATTCATGAATGTTCCATTATATCCGGAAGTTTATACAATTACATATCAGACCATTTTCCAGTATTTAATTTTACAACATCGGAACAAGATCACAAAAAGTTACACAATTATTTACAAATGTGTGGCTAATACAGAAAATATTAAGAAATTAAATACGCAGTTACAAAATACAAACTGGGAAGAGGTGTACAATGATCCACATCCTTGCACTGCATATGATACCTTTCTCGAAATTCTGGGCACAAAAACTAAGAAATGTTTACTTCTAAAAAAATTAAGGTAAAAACCTACAAACATGAGTGCCTCTCTAAAGGAATAGTGATAATAACAATAACCAGAATTCCGTTTTTTAATATAGCGATTTTTAAGTAAGAAAGTACTAATCAAAGCGCTTCACATATTAAAATGACGTGTTGACTAAATGCTAAAATAGTAACTGTTCCAACCGATCGCACACACTTTGGCAAGCTGTTCAACGTACGTGGGCCTGTCACTGCAAAGCTGCCCCGTCCGATAGTTCTCTTAGACACCGTCACCGCGAGAAGCGTTGCGTCACTCGCCGATCGCAATGCACGTGTGGGCGCGTTGCGAACTATCGCACTGTTGAGGTAGTTCTGGGCTAAGCCATGCAGGATCTTAAATATGTAAGTACATATCTTTAACAAGATTGCCATCCAGAGATTTAACTCTAGATGGCAGGTGGACAAGGAAGCCCTTTGGCTGATCGAGAGTCCAACCCTTTTATCTACATATATCCAGCCCTTCTGAGGTATGTGTCGATTTTATTTTTAAACGTATTCACACTACTAGCACCCACACAATCATCAGATAATCTGTTCCATTTATTCACAATCCTTTGTGAAAATGAGAACTTTCTTACGTCTAATCTACACTGCTCCCTTACTAATGTAACTTCATGTCCTCTAGTCTTTCTATCTTTCTTAACTGAAAAAAAAATTCTATCAATATTTTCATAACCATTCAATATTTTAAACACTTCTATCTGATCTCCTCTCAATCTCCTGATCTATAGTGTTGTTAAACCACATTCTTTTAAGCGTTTTTTATAACTAAGATCCCTCAGTTTTTTATATCATTTTAGTCGCTCTCCTCTGTACTCTTTCTAGCATATATATGTCCTTCTTGCGGTATGGCCTCCACGCTTGTATACAATATTCTAAATGAGGCCTAACTATTATTTTGAACAGCGGTATTATTAGTTCTTTTTCTTTATATGCTATATTTCGCCTAATCAATCCAAGGATTTGATTTCCTTTTGAAGCCACAATTCCACACTGCTCTGAAACCTTCATATCAGCACTAATTTTCAGCCCTAAGTCTTTTTCTTTTACAGTAGTACTTAGTACAGTTCCCCCATTGTATATTCTACATATTCGTTCCCATGTCCTGTGTGAAGGCATTTACATTTCCCAAAATTGAACAACATTTGCCACTTTTCAGACCATTTGATCAACCTGTCAAGATAATCTTGTAAATGCTGTCTATCTCCATCACTTTTAATCCTTCTAAACACTTTTGTATCATCTGCAAACATCAACACCTTGCTAGCTATATCATCGTCCAAATCGTTTATATATATTAAGAATAATATAGGTCCCAGTACTGATCCCTGTGGAACCTCCTTGAAGGTGATTCGTATTCTGATCGGCAGTCAATGCAGTGATTGCAGAATTGGTGTGATGTGATCTCGCCGTCTAACGCGGTTGATGAGGCGAGCGGCCGAGTTCTGTGCTCGTTGAAATCGGTTGGTTTGTCCATTGTTCATGCGTCTCGCGTCAGCAGGCAACGAATTCTGCCGATTAGGCATAGATGGTAGTAGGCCGAAGAACAGTACCTGGAGACGAGGCGGTCTAACTGCATGTGTCGGTCAAAGTAGCAGCCTAGATTTCTCGCTGCATCTGTTGATTGCAAGGTAAGTCCAGGTAGTTCCAAACTGAGTCTGCCATAAACACGTAGATTGTGCGGTGACTGCAGTACGATAAACTCAATTTTGTCATTGTTGAGTTTAAGTTTATGCATCAGCATCCAGGCTCTAATCTCGGCGATGCACTGGATGAGCAGCTGTTTAGCGTTTTCCAGTTCGTCAGACACCATAGGGTTATAGCTGACATATAGCTGGATGTCTATTCGATTGCGTTCGAAGAAGACGAACCAATCGTGACACACTGAGATCTGCCGATCAAGTATGATCTAAACCAGTCAAGTGCCCTACCGCCGATGTTGAATCGTGAAACCAGAGTGTTCAACAATTCGTCAATGTTAATCGTGTCGAATGCTGCACTCGTGTCAAGAAGAACCAGCATGACACAACGTCCCGAGTCACGGTTGCGCACGATGTCGTGTTGTACTTTCATCAGAGCTGTTTCTGTAGAATGATGTTGTCTATAAGCCGATTGCATTTCACCACGCAGCTTATTCGTTGCCATGTGCAGATTCAGGCGTTTGGGGACGACTTGCTCGATCAACGTTCCTATGAAAGCGAGGTTGGAGATGGGACGATAGTTCTCCAGTTCGTTCTGGTCAAGTGAGGCTTTCTCCAGTAACGGTGTCACTAGTGCAGTTTTCAGTTCACCAGGAAACTCTCCCGTGTTTAGTGACGTATTTACAATGTTGACGAGTGTGGGTAGCGTAACAGTTAAAGTAGTTTTAAGTAGCCATGTAGGTAGCACCTCAACTGGACAGCATTTCGTTGGTCTGGACATGATGATCGGTTGTAGCTCTTCAGCGTCAGTTGAACAGAGCTTGTTTAGGCCTTGCAATACAGGTGGAGCAGCAGGCAGCAGTGGCATCACGATAGATTCTGTTGTCACTTTCGCACGCGTAACATCGACGACTTTTTTATATATATTTTCTTCAAAGAACTCGGCAAAGGCATGACACATTGATTCATCGGTCTCGCGATCGTGTAATTTCCGGTCACTGCATTTGGTTAGTGAATGTAACACTTGGAATGTTGTTTTTGCGTCAGTGTTGTTCAGAGCTGCACCGTAGTAGGCGATTTTCGCGTTTCGGACATGATGTTTAACATTGTTTATTTGCGACAAGTAGATCTGCTTGTCGATTTCGAGTCCGGTTAGGCGCCATTTTCTCTCAAGTGCTCGTCGCTTACGCCTTAAACCCAAGGTTTCGTCATCAAACCACGGCTGGCTTTTCTTTGATCTTCGAGTTCGCGACACAACTGGAGCATGAATGTCGAGTGTGACAGAGACGGAGTGTTGATACTGTTGCAGGAGATCGTCGACGCTATCGCTGTTATTGTCATCGTGTGAGGTTAGTGCGGCGTGGAGGTCAGTTTTGAAGATATCCAGGTCTACATGACGGCAGTCACGCCCTCGCCACTTGTTGGTTGGTAGGCGTGGCGAGTCTCCTTCAATAGAAAATGTTATTGTGTGGTGATCCAAAAACGTGTTAGGTAGGATAGTAGCGGGATATGTGAGGATAGTGTCTTCTTTCCGGGAGATAATGGCATCCAACGTGTGGCTGGAACGGTGCTGGACGAGTCCTGTCGAAGCCAGACTTGTCGTTATTCGACTTACTCCCGGTGATAATGCGCCGTTGAAATGAAAATTGAAATCGCCTAACATCAAAAGTCGTCTTGGAATGGAATGATCGCAAGTGATGTTACGAGATCTTCGAATTCGTCCAGAAAGCCGGATATATTGGAAGATGGTGGCCTGTATATCAATACAGAGTAGTACGATGGCTTGTCACACTTATAAAAGCTCGAAGTGGATCAGTGTCACGGCAGGTCGTTTATTCAGAACATTGAGAACAATATATATACAAGACAACCAAACAAGTTTAACTAACAAGTTCTATTCTAATAATTGTATAAACGCGTAGCAAACTAACATGCAATTTTACCATATCCATGGTTGAGTGACTAGGTAAGTTTAGTCGTGGCGTTAGTGTGGATAAATCATTCATAATTTCTCTTAGGATTTTTACCCACCGTAAACTGATAGGAGATTTGAGGCATAACTCACCCGAGTTGGGATGGGATTCCGCCCAAATTACTATTGGAAATTGTAGAAAAAATTAGCATTCCACTTGCAACAGTTTTCAGCTTGTCTTTAGAAGAGGGAGTGGTTCCTTTAGAATGGAAAGAAGCAAACATTATACCATTATTTAAGAAAGGTTCCAGAAACAAGTCATAGAACTACAGACCAGTGAGTTTAGCGTCAGTGATTTGAAAATTATTAGGAAGACTAATTAAAGATCACATGGTAGATTTTCTTGTTAAACATAATTTGTTAAACCCAACTTAACATGGGTTTCTAAAAGCGAGGTCATGCATAGGAAATGGTTTAATTAACTGGATAGAAAAATTGCTAATTGGCAGAAGACAACGGGAAGTAGTTGATGGGGAGGCTTCAAACTGGAAATCAGTTTTGAGTGGGGTACCACAGGGATCAGTACTGGGACCTATATTATTCTTAATATATATCAACGATTTGGACGATGATATAACAAGCAAGGTGTGTTGAAATTTGCGGATGATACAAAATTGTTTAGAAGGATTAAACGTGATGAAGATAGACAGCATTTATAAGTTGATCTTGACGGATTGATAAAATGGTTTGAAAAATGGCAAATGTTCAATTTTGGGAAATGTAAATGCCTCCACACAGGACATGGGAACGAAGATGTACAATATACAATGGGAGGTTCTGTACTAAGTACTACTGTAAAAGAAAAGGACTTAGGGTTAACCATTAGTGCTTATATGAAGGTTTCAGAACAGTGCGGTATTGCCGCTTCAAAGGGAAATCAAATCCTTGGATTAATTAGGCGAAACATAACGTATAAGGAAAAAGAGCTAATAATACTGCTGTACAAAACAATAGTTAGGCTTCATTTAGAATATTGTATTCAAGCGTGGAGGCCATATCGTATGAAGGACATAGATATGCTAGAAAGAGTGCAGAGGAGAGCAACTAAAATGATACAAAAACTGAGGGATCTTAGTTACGAAATACGCCTAAAGAAATGTGGTTTAATAACACTAGAGACCAGGAGATTGAGAGGAGATCAGATAGAAGTGTTTAAAATATTGAATGGTTATGAAAATATTGATAGAAATATTTTTTTTCTCTGTTAAGAAAGATATAAGGACCAGAGGACATGAAGTTACATTAGTAAAGAAGCAGTGTAGATTATATATAAGAAATTTCATTATTCTTACAAAGGACTGTAAATTATTGGAACAGATTATCTATTGATTGTGTTGGTGATAGTAGCGTGAATATGTTTAACATACCTTAAAAGGGCGGGATATACGTAGATAAAAAGTATTGGACTCTCGATAAGCCAAAAGGATTCCTTGTCCACCTGTCATCTAGAGTTAATTTTCTGGATGGCAATTTTGTTAAATCTTGTTAAAGGTTAACGGAGGGAATATAGCGATAGCAAATGTATTATACATTTCTAGTGTTAGAGCACTTATTCTTCGATGGGCGATATTAAATTGAATTAAATGTGAACACGTGCCACTCAATGGACCTGTAAAGAATACGTAACGTAAATTGTAACGTAAATAGAAATTCGTATACACGACGTGCGACTTCAATAAATGTTTAAATGCTTTACATTATGTATTGTTTTTAGATTGATAGAATCATGTTATATTGCACGACATGATTAACAGCATTATTATTTATATTATGTCAATTTTTGACAACCTTTGATAACATAGGGTTATGGGCACATGCGTGAGTAGTTTCTGAAGCATTTTTAGTTTGTGTTTGTAAGAACCGAGGCAAAAACATCAGATGAACGCCAGAAAGCTTACAGAGATAGAACAAAGATCACATTACGGAAGAAAGGCGACACATCGTTTTATGAAATATTGCAGGAAACTGCAGAAAAGAAAAGAAAGTTTGAGAGGTGGCAGAAGAAAATGGCGCCCATGCGACAGCACAATCATCAATCACAATACTTTATTGTCCCTTGGGAGGGATATTCAGTTGGAGTGTAGAGCAGCTTATTAAAACAAATAAAACAAATGTACATGCAATATAAAAATAGTAATAACAGTTATATCGGTTAAATAAATAAATAAGTTACAACAGTTTAAAAAAAAGGTAAATCATCTCAGGCTACACAGTGTCAGACTGGCAGAGATGGAGGGGAACGAAGGTCAGTTACTCATTCATTAGTCTTATTGATGAGGGAACAACATAGTTTCGAGTGCGAAAGCACATATCTACAGCGAAATTAAGATCGGCCAGTCAGAGATGTGCTCCTGTGAAACCGGTCCGATGACCAGTGAGCACCTACCACAGCTATGCCCTCTATATGATGGCCACAGGCGGCATGTGTGGCCAGGAGACACCCCCCTAAACGAGATGTATGGCAATCTCGAGGTACTGAGGAGGACGGCACTATCTGTGAGGGTGACAGGCGTTCCCATCTGGAGTGATCGACGAAGAAGAACCTCCAACTTCAAGTTGGAGAGATATAGAATAAAATGTGAAAGACTAACCACACAAGAGAAGCGGAAGTCCTGTGACGTGTCAGCTGACGTCACAAGCATGCACAAGGCAGTGTAGAGCGCGGAGAACACCAGCGCCGCCGCGCACAGGAAGAAACCAAGATCTAGTCTAATATAAAAACTGCTCTAAAACTTAGGCACCACGAAAGGTAAAACATCGTAGGCTTTAACGTATTGACACGTTCTGAGACCAGGCGATGAGCAGGAACCTCGCTTTTCGGTAAAAACAACCGAGTTAACATCATCAACGTTTAAGTTTAACTGTTCCCAGTCCTGCTTCAAATGTGTTTCTTTTTATTTCTAGACAGATGCAGAACATCTGGTACAAAAAGTGACAGTGTAACAGTGTTTGGGCAGGTTATGATTGCGGCCTCAAATGGTAACGCGTTTTCGGATTATGTAAGAAAAATTGCATTTATGGATGTGTTAAGTCAGGGGTAGGCCTACAGCCTATGTGTGGATGTAACGTAACGTAAACCATACTCGTTTGCATGGCTGTTGAAGGTATGCTTCTCCAACGGCTTATGCAGGTAGTGAAAAGTGACACATTTGAATAGACCGTGTAGACAAACCCTAGTAAGTCAAATGTTGTTGTTGACGCCGAGCAATAATCCGATGTCTTCAGCATACAATCACGTCTGTGCAGAGAGACAACGGAGACTCCCGACGACTGGACTCCGGTGGATAGCGGCGATCACGTGACCGTCAAAAAGAACACGACCATGGACACGGGACGAGGTTGGACGAAGATCATGCAATTTTAAAATTGCTTTATGTAAGCCAGAAGAAGAAGCAAACAATTAATAATCCGCTTTTTGTATTAGTCACATTCTATTTATGTCACTGTCCAACGGGGTATTGACCATCCATTACGTGGCTATTAAAGTCGCTGTCCAATGGGGTATTGACAGCGAAATATACTGTCCATTAGAGACATTGTCTATTAAAACATCAGTGTATTACAACCATTACGTGGCTATTAAAGTCACTGTCTATTTTAGACATATACTTTGAAAGCTACCCAGTGTATATCAGAATTACTGTTTATCAGAGCAACTGCCTATTAGGCCTAGCGCTACCGTATGTTAAGGCTACTGTCTGTTGGAGCCACATTATATTAGTTCTATTTTAGTATACATGTCTCCGCAGTTAGTCTTTATGAATTTACATAATTACACAAATTACTTAACAATCGCCACAGACTGGAAGCATCACCAAACATGCTGTCAGGCTTATTGATACATTTATGAAAACATCTTATTGCAGTAGTCTCCTCGGTCTACCAACTCAACGATCTATGTATGAATATATAATTAACTCAAAGCAAGACTTCGATGTTTACTGTTTCTGTCTGCCGACTGTCTGTCAGATAGGAACAAGACGCGGCGGCAGGAGACTCGACACGGCAAGTGGATGACGAAACATCTCACGAATGATAACACCGTAGCGCGAGACAAGTGAAGGTATTAAGATGTTTACGTTCTTTTTTCCAGCTGTTCCTATCTCGAGCCATCCAATTCAACAATAGTTTATTCTTAAGCTGTTGTACTTTAACCGACCAACCTTCCTACCGACCTGCGCAGGCTATCCTCTCTAACAAATTTTGGTAAATTCCCATCTCTCATTCTTTTTTCAATGTTTTACGGCAATTCCTATTAACTCATGCTTGTCAATCTGAGTATTTTTGCCTTGTTTTCAAGTTATAATATTCTATTAATCCCTTAGTTAGTAAGTCAATAGTTACACTAATAATCACATACTTTGTAAGTTAAGTGTTATCATTATGTTAATATATTAATTCTGTATATTAAAAAAAATAAAAACCTGCCATAGACGACATGGTGTTGTGATAAATAGGACTGACATAACTGAAGTAATTTAGATTGTATGATAGGGCCTTGTGTGTTGTAAAAGAAAGCTGAAAATAATGTGGGAAAAAGAGAAAAGATAGCCATGCCACAGTCCGTGTGTAGAAATGCAGTTACGTAGAGCAAACGTTGACTGCGGGAAAGATGCAACCTGACGATTTGTCGGAAGATCCCCAAATTTGGCGCTGTAGCGGAGTTAGATGGTAGGTTGTTTCCGTTAGCTATGGAGCTGAATAGAGAGCTGTAATAAATACTATTGTGACTGGCCCTGACAGCCCGTTGTCTTGCTCTCTCTCACTCTCACTATAGATGTTGACTATCCGTGGCTCCGTGAAGCAGCACCAGCGGCTGCGACTCGGCAGCTGCTACAATGCGAGGACCTTCAAGTTGGGACCCACCATCTTCCCGGCGCAGCAGTCTGACACCATCAACAGGCACGTAACACGTATCGCAAGCTCTCGTTGGTTGTCTAGCGATAGCGTGACTGAAGGAAGCGTTTCAATTTGTCAATTGTCGGCGGCGTAGCACCGTTTTGATTGGATTGGGTATTTTTCAGCAAACAAGCGAGTAATCGCATTTTATTATTATTATATTATTTCACACATAATATTATAACTACATTAAAATGTAACCATTTTCATAATATCCCCACAGCAACAACGTGATATACACGCTAACGTCAAAGCTGGTACGAAACTATCGGGAGGCGAGGGACTTTATGAACGTGTCACGTGGTCTTTCATTGAGGTATGTAGGCCACTCATGTTCTTATTCACAATCGTGTTACAAATGCCGTGATATAACTCGCCGGTACGTTAACAGTGAATGCTATAATACAATAACAAAATGTGCAGCACAAGTGTGTCTAGGAGGGGGTAAAAAGTCCCGTCTGGGGTGATACCCCCTCCCACTCTATATGTATAGTAAGACTTGAAAGGAAGAATTTCGAGATAGCCTAATGGAGCCGTATATCAACATGTCTAACCGCTCACATCATGAGTAAGCTGCATGCTCACATTACTGTTTCACCTGCAAAATTACTAAAAAACGGCCTTATAAAAATGGGACTAATGAAAATTATAATATCCCAAACGCCAACCTGAGACCACGTTTAGCCTCATACCCCACGATAAGACTTCCGCTAACACGTCTACAACTTTTAAAAACTAGACTCGTTAAAACGTAAACACAAGGAACGTAAAAGAGAACGTGAACTAGATTATCCAAAATACATAAAACGACATACACGTAAAGGATTCTTTTATTCGCTTCCGATATTCTGACAACTTGGTGTTATGCCCCGACTTACTCTACGCTTATTAATGCGTGTTTGTCGAGGCTGCGGGCAGGACTGTTGGACGTGAGCGGGTGTTTGTCGTACTTACGGGACAAGAAAACCGACTCGTCCGAGTGGCTCGTGTATGTGAAGGCTCAGCTGGTAAGTTAATCCCCACCTTATGAATGCTCAACTGGTAAGTTAACCCCCATCTTAATCTGCATTCGTATGACTAGTGTATGTAGTAACTCAACTGGTACGACGCATCGGCACACGTTGCTGGATTCACATGATCGGTGAAGCGAAGGGTTAACTGATGAGACGCAATCTCACATAGACATACAGACCTACATACACACAGGCATGCAAGCATGCAGGCAGGCAGGCAGGCATGCAGGCAGGCAGGCAGGCAGGCAGGCAGGCAGGCAGGCAGGCAGGCAGGCAGGCAGGCAGGCAGGCAGGCAGGCAGGCAGGCAGACATTCATTCCCCGTGTTACTTGAGTTCATTATGGCTAGTGTATGTTATAGCTCAACTGGTAAGACCCTCCGCCAAACTCAACCTGGGCTTGTGTATGTTATAGCTCAACTGGTAAGATCCTCCGCCATACTCAACCTGGGCTTATGTATGTTATAGCTCAACTGGTAAGACCCTCCGCCATACTCAACCTGGGCTTATGTATGTTATAGCTCAACTGGTAAGACCCTCCGCCATACTCAACCTGGGCTTGTGTATGTTATAGCTCAACTGGTAAGACCATCCGCCATACTTAACCTGGGCTTGTGTATGTTATACCTCAACTGGTAAGACCCTCCGCCAAACTCAACCTGGGCTTATCTATGTTATACCTCAAACTAGTAAGAGTGTGTAAGACGCACCCCCACTTGGCCTCGGGTTGTGTGGTTGGTGAATGTCAAAACTCAACTAACAAGAAATGCACTTGAGCAACACTTGTAGATCATATCTGCGAAGTGATCACGTATTTTATGTTTTATACATTATGCAGATTGTATAAACGATCATGAAGGGGCATTGGCCCCCAGATTTGATGGTGTCTAATTAAAGTTTGATATTATCATTATTAACATTATTATTATGATGGAGATTTTGTAGGTGACTAAGCAAGTTTATACTAACAAAGGATTGTCTTGTTTCGCTGCCCCTTGAAACCCCACGTCCTGTACTGAGAAATGTGTGTCATAGCGCCGTCTTTGTCGTGTCCGCAGGCGACGGACGCGGTGCGCTATGAGGGTGTGGTTCCCACGACCCCTCCCCACTTGTCTCACACGATGGGAACACACTTCGTGCACAAAATCAACTACGGCGTCGACTTCATGCTCTGTATCAAGGCGTCGAGCGAAGCTGCACAAATGAAGTTGGTTTCTCCTAGTTAGCTTCCATCAACATCTAAACTAGCACCGTTGAGATTGTGTAGATTGTGTCAATAAGCTCAATAATCAAGTCAGGGCTTCTTTATTGTATATAGTATGCACACACAGAAGTCGATCCTGTAGAAAGCAGCCGACTGTTTGTTGAAACGTGGAAGTGCTAGAACTAGCTGTGTTCTAAAGAAAATCCAGTGGTGTCAATAAACCAATACTAGCAAAATACGTATTCCCCGGTTGGCGCAACTTACATAAAGACGGATTACAGAAATATTCGGAATTTCATTTGTTATGAAGTAAATTTGAAAGAGTTCTTCTGGTTAACACAGGGTACGTTTGACATAATTTGTGATAACCTGCACTGATCGGCGATTCCAAACAAACGTAGAAAATAGATGTAATGTTAGGAACATTCGATTTACGTTCATCTAACGTCCGATGCGAATCATTAAGCCGATCAAAACGTCAGGTCATTGAAAATTTCGAAAACAATAAAGGTGTTAGTTTTCTTCCAAGGGTTCATACATTAATCCCTGAAACTTGGGCGCCCGAAGTGCAAGCCGTCTACGAGGAAAACATAAACTCGCGAGCACGCGCGCACGCACGCACACCCCCACACACGCGAATACATACACACACACACACACACACACACACACACACACACACACACACACACACACACACACACACACATACACGCCCATCCCTCACACATTTAGATTTTCTTTAGGAACGACACTGCCCTGCAGATGACCATCACGGAGAGCTCGGTGGTGGAGGTGATTCTCATGGAGATCGTGACGGCGTCACTTGAGCGAGACAACATGGCGGCCGTCGACTGGCACGAACGGGTCACGTGTTACGGCACGTATAACGTGCAGGAGACGCTGGCCAAGATGGAGGATCTCGCGTCCACCATCAGCTCCTTCTGTCGCTTCGTCGAGCAGACGAACAGCGCTGTGGTACTCGAGGTACAATTCTTTCGTGGGCCCTAATCAGACCTAAGGGCGGATTCACAGAGGGTAGTCTGGGGGCCTAAACGTCAAATTGCATCCCCACCCCTTGAGGCTTGCCAAAACACCCACTGGCGCCGGAACAAAACGAATATTGGATGGGCTGAGCCGGAGATTCAGCATGACTTCGCTGTCGGATCATGACAACGGAAGGCACGGAGGCTTATTTTAGGATCAAAACATTAGCATTTGCTTTTGAAACAAAAACACATGCATTTGCATTTTAATGCCAAAACCAGAAACATTTGCATTTTAATATAAAAAAACATTTGCATTTGAATACGAAACACTTGCATTTGCATTTGCATTTGATTAAAAGGTGTAATTGTCCGGATGTGTTGCTGGTGATTCGTGTGTCTGGTGCCTCTGTGTCTGTCTAGTTACTCATTCATTTATACAGAGTTAGTTTTGGAGAATGGGTGTATCAGGTTCAAGTATCAGTTGACAGACTTAAACAACATTTTAACAGTTTACCAATTTTTAATTGTGTGTATTTACAATATAAATGGAAATATTTACATATGATACTATTACTAACATATACTAATATGATTAAAACACACAGCTGTAGCGGATACCGCTCTAGCACCTAATGCAAGGTGGACAGATAATTACAGGCTCAACTACAAATACACCCGGATGTGTTTCACACCAGCTTAGGCTCAACTTTATGACAGCGTGTGCATTTACAGCCAGGCTACGGCAGCCACTAAACACACAGCTTTATGTGAAATGCACCTTTCCACCCCATTTAGCACGCAGCAGTCACACTGTCCCAGTGTGTCTGCTGTTATGTAAACTTTCATCAACTCCAGGGTGAACCTCATGCAGATCCACGATTCCAGGAGGGGGGATCTGGTATCATAAACTACAGAAACTAAAGTGGAATTTACTTTCCTTGTAAATTTCGACAATAGGACATTTCAGTAATATGAAGTTGTGAACTACGGTTGTATTGACCAGTGACCAACCTAATTTCTAAATGGTTTAACTGACTGGCATCCAAACATATTGATTTATCATATGTAATTATGCTAAAGAACCCTTATAAACCCTGTCGTATAAATAATACTAATAAACAATAGCAAACTGTCCTGTCTATTACACAACATGTGAATTGGGTGTTTCTCGATTACTTGAATTTTTTGGTAAACCAGGAGGTCCTATTCTCAAATGTATGGGAATTGTGATGTTTTTGAGAATTCTTAATCACACTATATTTTATATGCATTTGCATTTGACTGATATAAAACACTTGATTTGCATGTTTATGATATAAAAACACTTGCATTTGCATTATATAAAACACTTGCATTTGAATAATTTCAAACGCTTGCATTTGTATTTAAATGCAACTATGTGCATTTGCATTTGAATCCTTTCAAACATTTCTATTTGCATTTAAATGCGCTCACTCATTTTTGCAGCGACGTTCACAATGTCGGCAGCTCACAAAACACCTCCAAAAGCACACACCCCCTTGAGATGCACCTAAACGGGAGCATGTCCAAAAGTTTACGGTGCACGTAACGGGGGTACAGTCCAAAAGTCTATTGGGATGCATCACTTTAGCGCAGGCATAGCGCGACAAAATTCCAAAGGTCTATATGGAGAACGTGCTCCCAGACCCAACCATGTAGCCGTCAAGACACACAATATCGCCCGACTGCAAGAACTGTTTTATAAACATTATTGGGTGATTGGTGAAAGATAATATCTTCGGGTTATGTTTAAAGATACTTAGAACTGTTTATTTATGTCTGGCTTGTGTTACTGCCACACGACGTCCTGTTGTTCGTTCGTTTCCTCATACGAGGTCTGAGCAGCTATTGGCCAGTGGTACGTACAGTGACAAATCAGCACTCCTGGTGACTACTGGTTACACGTGTCATCTTCAAAGCTCTATGTATGTGGTGTTTAGTGTAGACGTGTTTTGGGCCTTGCATGTCACTCCCACACACCACTAACAGGACGGTCAGCCACTGTGTGTTTCCAAGTCTCAGGAGGTCGTTTCACCAAACTTGTTATGAGCCCATAAACCTGATCTTGCTCTTTAAAACCGATTTTGCTCATCAAATCCTTTAGCGCCACTGAGCTCGGCTTTTCCGAGGATATTGGCTCTAAAGAGGTTATTCCATTAACAGCGATCTTGTATACTGCAAACTGTCATCACCAGAACGCGCTACCAGGACACTTCCGCCGGTGTGTCACTGAAATAATATCCCCCTTCATTCGGCGTCCGTTTTTTCATTTTAGCTCCGTATATTTTGTTTAATGGTGGATTTTCCTTATAAGCATTTCTACACAACAGCCATCCTAATTGGTTAGTCTCCAATTTTTTTTCATTAACCTAAAAACATCTGTTTCACAACAACGTTTTGTTCCTAACACCAAGCTTAACATTAACAAACGTGCTTACCCTGTAGCTGGAATCAACTTCATATCACTTTAAAATCATCTGATTCAACAGCTACCTTTCGTAAAAATAACTGAAGAATGATTTATTTGACATTGCATTCCCACCCTGGCCTTCGGCGGTCCCTTGCTCTAGTGATCATTCTTGCTCGTCCTTGTTCACGATTCTACATAACGATTCTTGTATGTTGCGCCTCTGTAGTTGTTGCAGTCGCTGTAGAAGTTTATTAATATTATCTTAGTGAGACGGGGACTAGGTGTTGACGGTCGTGGTCTCCTCTCCGCAGTACGAGCTAGTGCCGCTGTCTGCCGCCGGTCTGTCGACGACCGCCGTCCGTCAGACAGAGAACTCAGAGCTGCACCAACTCGTCGACACGTTCGAGGCTCAGTTTAACGACATCTGCCGCACCGTCGACCTCGTTGAGACGTACCGCTCCCAGGCGGCCGGCCAGGAGATGGCGGCGAGGGCAATCCGCCTCCACGGCACACTCACCAGGTCGGTGCCCCAACAACGAGTCACTTTTCGTCGGCCGTTACGTGACTCCGTTCCGCGTAATGTTTTGAGATACACCACAACTGAGTGGTGAGCAGTGTTCGCGGGATAGAGCGCCGGACTGTCGATCGAGAGGACGGTGGTTCGATTCCATATGCCGCCGTTTTGAAACTTAGGCAATTTCGTTCACCTCAAGTAGCTTATGTCTTTTGGAAGAGATACTGAAAGCCGTTGGTTCTATCTATCTGGTGTCTATTCCAGGGGAAGTAAAAGATCCCACACAGGGGGTAAATTATGTACCCTGTCGTGGACTCACAGAGTGGTGGTCTCTATCTCTAACTCTGGATCTCGCTCCCAGCGGCCGGAGTTGCTGTCCGGTCGGGCGTGTGAGAGACGCCGAGCAGGCAATGTATACAGTATATACACTGTATGTGAAACTCTACTGGACCCACTGTGTCCTACATAAATGTACGTACATACACAATTGAGTGGACACCATTAATATAGACTTCACTCCTATGCTGATGCTACCAGCATGAATATGTTTAAGACAAACTGGACAGTTACCTCAGAAAGGCGGATCTCACATAGTTAATCACACGCTGGACTGTCAACACGCCAAAGGCTGCCTTGTCCACTTTCCGTCTGGGATTCATGTTCCAGTCGCCACCTTGTCACATTAAGTAGTGTGTGCGCATGCGTGGGACTAGGTTATGTGTTACAGGATGAAGTCTCGCTACGTGGGCACGATAGCGGACCTCGACCGCATGGACCTGTCGGACTCGGGGGACTGGCGAGAGACCCTCGGGGGCTGCATGGAGGAGTACTACCGCCAGGCGGGGGACAGGACTATCATGGTCGTCGTCAAACAACACCTTGTATGTACAATTTGGATCGTCACTCACTCACTCACTCACTCACTCACCCACCCACTCACTCCTGCCGGCCACTCAGGCCGAAAGTTGTTGCCTCCAACTATCTGTGTCCAGATGGTTTTATCCCTCATTGGAATGTGAAACTCTACTGGTTCAGCCTCACACCCTCCGTCAGACAGACATAATGACAAGGTGGAATATTCCTCTGTATAGAGGTAACCGCATGATTGTGAAGAAGAAGAAGGCGGTCTGCCCTGGCCGACTCGTGATTGCGCTGGCTGCTACAAGGTGGTCTTCATTTCATCTTTATATCTGAAACAATGTCCAGCAAATACAAATCTTTATTCCTGTATCGTCTGTACAACTTTATTACTGTTTCTATAGGGTTCTACATTAGTCGTATGTTCGGTCCTATCAATACTGATTCCAGACAATAAAATAAAATAACCAAGTTTTACAACATGTAAAGACCGATCGTCTACTATTTTGGAAATCCAACAAAGTAAATCAACCTATGTAAATTGCCGTTCATTACAATTACATGAACAATCATACTATCGACTTATTGTAGATTTTCGTTTCAGTCTGTTTTTGAAGAGAACGACTACAAGGTGATTGACAAGAAGGAGTGGACGGCGCTCTGTGCCAAGAAGATGCCGTTATCCGCCATCCGACAACTGGACGAGGAGCGTGCCGTTGCCATTGACGATGCGGTGCTACGCTACACCTTGCCTGAAAACGTGCCTTGCTTTGATCAGTTTCAGGTAAAACCCGGATGTTAATTTCTAGTAGAAGTAGCGAATATCCAATCTCGACTTCGATTCGTGTAAATTGTCCGAGAATTACAACGTCATACACAATTGCTATTTACACAATTTGCTCTTCGGGTGGAATAGGTTGACAAGGAAGGCCGCAGTACGGTTTTAATTAAGCATGTAGATATTTTTTGCAATATCTTACTATGTTTTAGCTTGGCGTAATGTGATGGTACAATAACCTATTGAATATTTATGGAATAATAATAAATAGTGTATGCGTGCGTGCGCGTGCGTGCGCACGCAAAAATGTGTGAGTGGGAGTCACGTCCGCGGGGAGCCCCGTCCGGAGAATAAGCATTTTTGCTAGTGTAAAGAATCGCAGAAATTCATACCATGGCGACTGCAACGACAGCAATTAAATGCAGTCTTATTACGAGTTAAGTGTCCCATCCTTTACGTTGAATTTTATTTTATTTTACATACTGTACGCATATTTGCTGACCCATTTCTTTTTCTGTTTACGTAAAATTTATATTTTCTTTGGTTCCTTACTTAATAGTTTTGTTGTTGTTTATCCTTGGGACACATACATATATCCTGTTCCTGCTGTTTTCAGGTAGACGAGGTGCGGATCGTAGTGGTGGGTCGAACGGGGGCTGGCAAGAGTGCCACGGCCAACCTCTTAGTGGGCAGACGGTTGGCTGTCTTCGAGACGGGCGACAAGAGCACGTCCGTCACTCACGTCGTGCGGGAGGAAGCGTTCTTTTACCGCGGGGCCAAGGTCGGTCACGCGCCATTTTGTTTTCTTTACAACTGTCGTGACGTAGTCTAATGGTATATTATTCATTTTTATCACTTAATGTTCGAATCGAAGGCATCAAACAGAGCGCGTATTTTAGGATTGTCAACATGTTTCGGGGGCAGCAAATGCAATCAATACCCACTGAGACATAGGGGCCTACCTTTTACTATTGATATTAAGGCTATCGACAACCTCGCATTTCATTGAAGCTGTCTTGACAGTCAAGAACCTGACTAGGAACTTTAATTGCTTTCGTGATTCTTTAGACACTAATGAAAGTGACGGTGAAACTATGAACTTTAATTTATTCCGTGATTCTTTGGAAAGTATTGAAAATGACGGTGACTGATCATAAACTATCAATATATTAATGCATTCACTTTGTAAAATTATTAGAATGTTACTCGTTGAACATCATCTATTTGCTGTCTACCCTTGAGAGATTCGTGACAGCATCTGGTAGTCAACTAAAAATGTACATGGACTAGCCTTGACGAATCCACAATTAAATTCATTCCTGTTAGCAAATTCGGAGTAGAATATTTAATTACACAGCGAACTTCTATTTCCGGACATGCGCATTAAGGATCGGTACAGTATTATTTAACAACTGCAGTGTTAAATGCTACAATACTATTAGCTACAAAGCATGTACTTCCAGTATCATATTCACCGCTACCAATATAGCATTACTGACCACCGTAGCGATGCAGTTCGTCCCTTGACCATTGCGTGTGTCTGCAGGTGCGGGTGATGGACACACCGGGCCTGTTCGATACGGACAAACGCGCCGCCGACGTCCAGTTCGAGATAGCCAAGTGTATCACGGAGTTCTGCGACGGAGTTCACGTGTTCATCCTAGTGCGGAACGGCGACGGACGATACACACGGGAGGAACAAAACGCCATCTTGGAACTGAAGGTCCGCTTGTTGAGTTCGTTCCTGTTTTGTATATTCGGTGTGTCTCAACTTTCAACCTTTATATGTCAAGTTCGCCCGACTCTGTTGTGTGCTGTCTAGTATTGGCAAAACGCTTAAGTGTGTTCCGTCACGTCTTTATAATTATTCTGTCCAATATTGACAAGTCTTTTAACTGTGTTTTTCACCAACCGGTATGTGAAGAGGTTTTTCAGAGCGATTGATCAAAATTATGTATCTTGTACGCATTTTACAGTCACGTCTGCCGTTTTGTCCTTCGCTACATTTTGGCAGCCGAAAAAAAACTACATTTGACTGTGAAATACATCAGATGTCTGTCGGGCCCCGTTTTATATTATTACAAACCTTGTCATACCTTTCACCCGATGCCTGTTCCCTTGTAAGACAGATTTTTCAAATGATATTTTTTAGTATTATATCTGTATTTTTTATTTGTCCTTTTCATATAATAATTATGAATTTATGCAAATAATTATTTTCAATTATCTTGGACTACTTCACAAATGCACCTCGGCCGCCAACAAATCGGGGATTAATCTACGACCTTTCGGAAGAAAAGAAACGTCTTTATTTTATTAAAATTCGCCTTTTGTAAAAATGTATTTAATGGTTCTAGGGTTCTTCTTCTGTGGGATTGTCCTAGGACCACCCATCAGTTTGGGACGTTTGACGTAATTTGCCTTAATGCGAACAACTGTTTCAAATTTACGCCGTAACCACACAAAAGTAATTTACGAACATACCTACTCCGAGAAACCGTCTTCCGCGACTGTGCGTAACGCCATCCGGGTGATTTATACCAAGCGCTATGCTTCTTCGTATACTTTACGATATGATAATACATTGCACAATCATTATTTGCTGCTTGTAGCTATATCCATATACTGTCCCAATACAATTAAGTTCAATCCAGACCCTGTTCTCGTCGAGTCTCGTGAGCCACGCGATCGTCGTGTTGACGCGGGCAGACGCCGTGCTGCGGGAGAAAGAGAGTCTAGAACAGTATTTGAAGGAAAACGCCAATACGCCGTTAGGGCGACTTCTCCTAGATGATGTCAACAGACGCGTCATGTTCGTCAACAACTACGCCAGCTCAGCCTACGAGATGAGGTACAACTACGACATGCGGCGATCTTTGTATCAACTAACACAAACACACACACACGCATGCACGCACACACAAACAAACACGCACGCACGCACGCACACACAAACAACAAACACGCACGCATGCACGCACACACACGCACGCTCGAGAGCACACGCACACAGACACACGCATGCACACAAACAAACACGTACGCACGCTTGAGAGCACACGCACGCACACAGACACACAAACAAACACGCACGCACACACAAACAAACACGCACGCACGCACACACACACACGCACGCACGCTTGAGAGCACGCACACACACACACGCACGCGCGCGCGCATAACTTATTTCGTCATATATCGTATATCTCTGTCGTCAGTATAACGAACGGTCAAGAATAAACTTAATATCACACCATTTTTAGGACCAACGTCACACTTCCTGCCATATACCCTGGGCACACAATCAACATGTTAATGGGGCATCTGTGAAAGATGCTTGTTTACAAACTAGTGAAAGTGTTACAGTGTGTGGAAACCTGATGTTATAGGCGTCAACGCGAGGCGCTGTTGGGCCTAATCGCGAGACTACTCGAGATTAACGACAATAAACCGTATCTACAGGTAAATGACTGATAGTTGAACTAAGGAAGCCTCGCCACAGTAGCCTGTATGTTGTCTAATGTTGCGACTGCTGTCTACAGTCGTTTATTGGACAATTCTGAACATGAGCGACGGTGTTCGCATTATTAACATCTCTGGAGTCATTGAACAATAATTAAACAAATTAAAAAGATCGCCATCCAATGAAATGATCTCCAGATGGTCAGTGGACAAGAAAGCCTTTGCATTATAGAAAGACCGACATTTCCCATTTATGTGTAGGCCCTCCTTACTATTATTTATATTATTATTATATACATTCGATATTATGGTAAATTAACTCAAACATGATGTGTGGCATAACATATCATCATCATTATCATTGTGCAGCCGTAATGCCCCGTGACGAAGGCCTCAGTATGTCGTTTCCAGATCTGCCTGTCTTGCGCTATCCTCTGCGAGGTGATGCCCTTCCAGTACTCGTCTAGTCGTCTCTGCACCGTCTCGACGGTCTTCCTCTAGGTCGTTTCCCTTCGTAAAGTCTCCAGATAGTGATACGCGATGTCCATCGGCTATCTCGTAGTCTGCTGATGGTTCCTGACCAGGTCCACTGATTTGTTCTATCACGTCTACGACCTTTGTCGCTATTACCCAGAAGTTTGTTTTTCTCTCCCAATATGTGAAGTTTAACACACTTCTTTCCACCTAAAATATAGCTGTACAATATTGTATTAACATTTATTTGATCGTGTCACCAATCGACTTGTCCCCGCCTCAAGAGCGCCTTTGAGAAGGCGAAGTCGCTGCGGGTGAACAAACAGAAGCAGCAAGTTGCGAGGACACAGCAGGAGACCGCTCTCCGAGACGTGGCGCGGCGAGCGGCCACCGCAGTCGCTGAAGACGTCGCTATAACTTTCGTCAACCAGGCATCGAGCACCAAGTGTACGGAGGAGGTCATTGCCAGGTGGGCGATAATAATAAATAATAATAATTATTATTTTATATAGCGCCTTATACAGTGAAGTTCACAGCGCTTTACAAAGACACCGAGAAATTATGTTAAACGTAATACGTTGTCATAAAATTATACTTTTTATATCATATATAAGATTATGTATAATAATAATTAATACAATACATATAACATGGAATATTGATATAAGTAAAACTAGTTGAATATAGACGTAAAATCATAATATAATAACAATTATATAAATTACGTTATACTATTATAATGAATAAACTAAGATAAATATAATAAAAAATAAACTAAGATAAATGTAGACATCAATAAGTTAAGCTAAAAAATATAAGACAAATAAATAAACGGAGTTAATTAATTATAACAGTTATGATGTTATTTTTTTCAGATAATAAATATTGCTAACAGTATGGCATTTTATGTATGAAGGAAGTTAGCTAGTATGTCTTTACTAAAATTGTACATTCAACAACGTCCACTGACGAAAAGTTGTTGGCGTCTATTTAAGATAACATAACATAACAAGTGTTGAATATAATGCTCTGGACATTGCTGTATAATTTTTTTAATCAGGATCTTTACCATTTTGTCTCTTAAAACCAAATTGTAATCGTCCTGGATGTTGAGATATCAGTCAAATTACGAAAGATTTATTATTATGTTCACAAAGGGGTGTGTTGTCACTAGATTTCTCGTTAGTGGCTAAATATACGTATGACATTCCAGTAAAGCTAGGCGTAGAATTCTTTGACTACGTGAACTAATTGAACCACCCCCCTGCCCACACCCCAGTCAACATGAGTATAATGGATCTGTTCTGGTCGAGTAATTAACGGCGTATGGGCCCAATAAACGATACTGGTCCAATACTGTCTTGCACAAAGGCTGAACATTGGGCCAGTGGTAGCATACTGTACTGACCCAATGCTGGCGTCAAACTGGCATAGTAGTGGGCCTGTACCGGCATGCTGTGCTGGCCCAATGGTCCATACAGCCAAAACGCATTCCATCGATGACGCTGCGTGCTACATATACTGATTAATATTGGGTCAGAATTGGACCTGTAAGATCAATTTAATTGTGGTATGTGCATGGTACTGGCTCAATATCTGCTGCACAGTTAGCGGTACAAACGGTACTTGCCAATATTGGGCCAATTCTGCTGTGTTTGCTGGGACAGTTCCGTCAGCAAGTCACTGAGCTCGTGGAGCAACAACAACCCGATGGGCAAGGTGCTGGGCGATAGGAACATCCAGGCCATCGCAAAGACAGGGGCTCGACAGGCGCTCAACCGGGCGGACAGTGGTGACGTCATCGGAGCAACACTAACCAAACACCTCCGGGCCTCCGTCAACAGGATCCTGCAGACGGGCGAACACTACGTGTAGGGGCACTATACGTACAACCATGGCCTTTACACACGCACGCATACACGCACGCACACACACTCGCGCACACGCACACACGGAATTGTGAGTTTGATATTCGGTTCAGTTTTGTGTACTTAGATATAAAGTGATGCCACTTTATCTGATATATATGTAAAACTAAATTGCCGGTGCCTGTGCGCAACCAGTGAAAAACGAAGCACATATTATTGCGTGTGGATGGTGTTTTGATCACTGCCAATGAGTGTGAAATGTATTATGTATCACCAATCACGACGATTTTTTTGGCAAATGTAGACTCTATTCACACGTAGCGGGATTCCCATCGAAAGCGAGGCTGGGATGACTTCCGCGGGGAAACCCTCATGGCGATAAGCAGGAACGTTTGGCGTTTTGTTGCTGTGCTCCCAATTGTGTCAATGATTCACGCAATTCACCGGAACACAAAAGAATTGTTTCACTGTTTTCGGAAAGACAATGCAACCAGGAAGTGTTGAATGTTGCAAATCCTTAGTGATACTGAGCCGTATCTTCTGGTAAGCTGACTTTTGTAGCTATCGTCTCATCATCACTGTCACTCCCTCACTGACGGTTTCATACTAATCAGTTTTCAACAACAAAATTGATATAATGCTAGAACATTGGGAATGGACTTAAATTAAAGGTAATTGGTTGAGGATAACTGTTTATTTTATTAAGATACCTTTAATAGATCAAAAGATATAGCGATTTTAAGACGGAAAAACAGCGTCATTTTTGTGCATCTCTTACAATGGCAAAATGGACTCATTTTTGTGTTTTCTATAGGTAAATATTTTCTTTAAAATGTAATAACTTTTTTATTTATACAGATATTTAAATGCTGTCTTCAGGGTTTTCAAACACATTGACAAGAGTAATAAATTTATAATATTTTTAGTATTAATTATAACCAAATTAATGCAATTAATTAGTTAATTTTAGTTATGTAGCATGCAAAACTCAACAGAACAAAATGCTCCAATTAAAGGCCATAATGTCCATGATTATGAAGATTTTATACATATTATGCAATGTGTATAACCACATTAATAATGGTAATAAATATGCATTACAAAATAATTATTATTTAATTAATTAGTCAATATTGGGTAATTAGCGCACAACCTCGACAGACCAAAACATATCAGTAAAATGCCATAATGTCCATGACTATGAAGACATTTATACATATTATGCAATGTGTATAACCACATTAATAATGATAATAAATATACATTAACAAACCATTTAACAATTTTATTAATTAGTCAATACTGGCTAATTAGTGCGCAACTTTGACAGACCGACACATTTCAGTAAAAGGCCATAAGTTCCATGATTATGAAGATATTTGTATAATTTATGCAAGCAGTAACCCACATTAATTATGGTAATAAATATACATTAACCAGTCATTTCTCATTAACAGTAACTTAATTAGTAAGTTAATATTGGCTAATATTAGCATACTAACGACTGACCATTACATTTCGAAAGAAAGGCTGGAATGACGATAATTATGAAGACAGTTATATAATTTATGCAATGTTTACAACCACATTAAACATTATAATAAATATACATTATCCATTCATATAACATTAACAATAACTTTATTAATAAGTAAATATTGGCTAAATAACTCAACAGATCAATACATGACAATGAAATACAATATTCATACTCCTAGTTCACTGTGTCTATGTGTGACTGTGTCATGACAGGTTGGATGAATGCTGCAGGCTCTATAGAGACCAGTAATCAATTGTCACTGCTTCATAATGTAATGTGGTAGTCACATCCAATATACAACAGGATAAAGTGTGCTTACGTGAAATGTTGTTGTGCAGTCATATTGTCATTGTAAGTGCATTAGATAGTAGTTGGTGTGTTGGATCTACTGGCAGTCAGTAAAACATGTACAAAAGTAGATATAACATTATCATTGTAAACATGTGTTATGACTATAATATTATATTATATATAAATTACAAGGTAATGCTTTATGTTGACAGTCTAAAGACAACACAGATCAAGGTGTCAAAATGATACACATGTGATTTGTGTAAACCAAGCAGACATGGTCAGTTAATCTATATTCAAATATGCTTTACTATTATTTACATTTTCAAACACATTCACGTAATAGTACAGTCTCAATTACTAAGTTTATAATATGTACTTCTGTTAAACACAATAAATAATAAAGTAATTTACCACGGATATTTGAGTATAATTAATTCTAATTTCAACCAACCGTGGTTCGCATTACATGCAATGTTTAGGAGGTAGAAGCATTTATTCGAATACACAGTACTGCTCAGCTGCTCGTGCTAATGGGCGAACGGGTCATTATATATTGGGATTCCCATAAGTCGTTTATCCGTCTTCAAATTGGGGCGGGTATTTGCACTGTTCTGTGTGTGTGTGTGTGTGTGTGTGTGTGTGTGTGTGTGTGTGTGTGTGTGTGTGTGTGTGTGTGTGTGTGTGTGTGTGTGTGTGTGTGTGTGTGTGTGTGTGTGTGTGTGTGTGTGTGTGTGTGTGTGTGTGTGTGTGTGTGTGTGTGTGTGTGTGTGTGTGTGTGTGCATAAACGGAATATATATTTTACATAAAAAATTTGACATTGGTCGACGACTGATTTTTTGCCAGTTCAACCAGGAGCGTGTAAGAATAGTGTCAACTCGTCATTTCGATGGGTAAGAAATAGTTTTTTAGATGCCGCCACTGCAGTAATATAATACATAAGGGTTAAGGTTCATGTGGCACAACTGTCGACTGCAAACTATTTGGGCTGATAAATTTCTGGGCACATGATGCATGGCGTTGTCTTGACTGGCAAAAATATTATTCTGCATTAGTCCCTGCTCTACGACTGTATATTCCAGAAGGTAGTAAGGCATTTAAGCAAATTTTACATTGAATTAAAAAATGCCAACCAGATTTATAAACACTTGCAGCTGTCGGTTCGGCATTGCCTGTAAACTAATGAGATACAACAGATGCAGATACATCATATAGTAAAGACACTAAACGTGATACCACAAAACACAAGTACCCCAGAATTGGGCGAAGTTGGAGCAAGGAAGTATACGTTTATTATGTGGTGTAAATAAAAGATACTTACAAATTACAAAACATACTAATCTGACACAATAAGGCAACAAATTACAAAACATACTAATCTGACACAATAAGGCATGCGACTATTTTCACATTAATGCCATAGTAAGGATGTGAGTTGTGGGGTAATCTATAGTTATCAGCATGGGTGACAATGGAGCGGTTCCAACATAAATGTCACCTGAGGCTGTAGCCTTTCAGCTTCGATGTCATGTAGAAACATTTCCAGCAAGTTGTTGTAATCCTTTTCTTGTTTTGAAATGAAGATGCTAGCCTGCTGATCTGTCCACCTATCTGCGTTTGTGTAATATCGGCAAGCATTCCAATTCCAATGTTTGGAAAACATTGTTTGTCATTCAAGCCTCGCTTTCGCTACGCAATGACGCTAGCGTGAATAGAGTCTATTGATCAGGACAAAATCGGACTGCTTTGACCACTTGGCACGGCCCTTTATAACATCTCTCCATATCGTATAATACTGTTTAAATGACACATCACTTTATAAACTGTTTGTCCCGGACTTGTCCTACTAGGACGCCAGCTGACCAATTGTCGCATGTCTTGTGTGCTATGCTGCCGGAAGACGTTCGCAAGTTGCTGAGCGCCAAGAGACGCCCTCTACTGGCGGGTTTCGTCAAACAGCTGGTCGAAGATAAACAAGCACATGACTGCCAGCTGCAAGCGCAGGCCAAGGTCAGCCCTCAAGGTCAGCTGGGCTGGCGGCTCAGATAGATATGACAAGTGTCACAGCTTGTTAGCACATCCCCCAACATCGTCCCCAACATCGCCTGCATTACGTCCATCTCCGTCAATGCTATTACAGTTACTGGCAAATATATAGTTTATAAGTAATATTGTTTGGGTAATTAAACAAATATTATATGTTATATGCCATCAATTAATGAAATCAATAAAAGGGGTGTGAAGTAGCAGGTTAAACACAACAATCATATAAATAATTCGTTATTGTCGCCACTGTCACATCATAATCATTATCACCCCAGCCTTCTTCTTCTTCTTCTCCTCCTCCTCGTCCTCCTCCTCCTCCTTTCTTCCCTTGTGGGGTGGGATCCACGTCACTTTGGTAGCTTCTTCTACTTTTATTATCAGTTCTTTCCACTCTCTCTCTCTCTCTCTCTCTCTCTCTCTCTCTCTCTCTCTCTCTCTCTCTCTCTCTCTCTCTCTCTCTCTCTCTCTCTCTCTCTCTCTCTCTCTCTCTCTCTCTCTCTCTCTCTCTCTCTCTCTCTCTCTCTCTCTCTCTCTCTCTCTCTCTCTCTCTCTTCTCTCTCTCTCTCTCTCTCTCTCTCTCTCTCTCTCTCTCTCTCTCTCTCTCTCTCTCTCTCTCTCTCTCTCTCTCTCTCTCTCTCTCTCTCTCTCTCTCTCTCTCTCTCTCTCTCTCTCCTCTCTCTCTCTCTCTCTCTCTCTCTCTCTCTCTCTCTCTCTCTCTCTCTCTTCTCTCTCTCTCTCTCTCTCTCTCTCTCTCTCTCTCTCTCTCTCTCTCTCTCTCTCTCTCTCTCTCTCTCTCTCTCTCTCTCTCTCTCTCTCTCTCTCTCTTCGTCCGCAATGGCCATCCAATCATGGCTGTTCACACCAGCCCTCCTCAGGTCTCGTTTTATGTTGTCGGTCCATCTCAGCCTTGGTCTTCCTCTCCGTCGTCTGCCACCCTCTTCTACTTTCACGCTCTTTTCGGTAGTCTGTCTTCACACATTCTTTGTACATGTCCCGCCCATCTCATTCTGTTTCCGGCTACTTTCCTCTTTAGTTGATTTTTATTCAAATATCATCTCCATTCCTTCATCTTCTTCTATCCTCTCGCATTACTGTACATATTCTTCTGACCCAATTGTTTTCTGCTACCTGTAGTTTCTCCGCCTGTCTCACTGTCAGTATCAGTGTTCCCATCCCATATATACAGGCTGGTACAACGCAGACTTCCAACATTTTTCCTTTCAGTTGTTTCTTCAGTTTTCTGTCCCACATAAGGCCTCCTACCCTCTTCCATGCTGCTGCTCCTGCTTGAACCCTCCTCTGTATTTCTTTACTATTCCTTCCTTCCTCCCACACTGTACCGCCCAGGTATACATAGCTGTTCACTTGTTTAATTGTCTTTTTGTCAACAACTACATGCAAATCTACCTCCTGTTCACCTATCCACATTACTTCAGTGTTCTCCAGATTCATCCGGAGGCCGTGTTTTCTGAAGGTGCTACTCCATTTTTGCAATGTTTTCTGTAGTTCCACTTTGTTACCAGCCACCACTTCTACTCAGTAGGTCGTCTGCATACAGTATCTTGTTAAGTTCTTCCTGCTCCGATATATTTCCATTGATCAGGTGCATCACCATAATGAAAAGTAGGGGACTCAAGTCGTTTCCTTGTCTGAGTCCAACTTCCACTCCAAATTGTTCCGCTGTTTCTCCTTCGACTCAATTTCCACCACCATTCTGACTTCTGCTTCTCCAACCTCCTTCCATATCATGACAGCAAATGCGAGTTCTCTCGGCACGGTATCAAATGCCTTTTCTAGATCTACAAAACCGAATGCTACATCCTTTTAAAGTTCTCTCTTCTTCTCGATAATTTGTCTGATGACAAACAATCCATCTTCTGTTCCTCTCCCTTTCCTAAATCCCAGCTGATTCTCTCCGATTTTGCTCTCCAATATAAGCCTCACCCTACATCCAGTATCCTTTCCAACAACTTCAGGGCTTGGCTCAGTAATGTGATACCTCTGTATCTCCCTGGGTCATGGATGTCCCCTTCCCCCTTCCATATCGACACAATCACTCCTCTTCGCCATTCTGCTGGTATATCTCCTGGTGTAAAGCACACATTAAACATCTTCGTCAGCCTCTTGATTCCAACTAGTCTTTCACCATTTCCACTGAGTTCATGCACTCCTACAGTCTTTCCAGGTTTCATCTTGTTTACTGTTTTCTCCACCTCTTATCCTGTTATTGTCCTCACCTCCTGCTCTCTCCTTATAGTATGAGGAATCGTCAATCTCTCCCCTCCGGATTTGGTAATTTCTTGAAATACTCTTCCAAAATACCGAACACTTGTTTTGTTCCAGTGACCCGTGTCCCGTCGCTTCTCTTCATTGCTGATGTTCGAATAGTATCTTTGCTGTCTCTGTCTCTATCCCTGGCAAGTTTGAAGATCAGTTTTTTTCCTTCATCTTTTTCAATCCTATCACATAATTCCTACTGTTTTTCATCTCTTGCTTTAGCAACTGCCTTATTTGCTGCCTTCTTCTTCTCCCGGTACTTCTGCCTCAGCCTTGTCTTTTCTTCATCACTCGCTTCTTCCACACACTTCAGTGCCTCTTTGTTTCTCGTATTGCTTGTTCAACTTCCTGGTTCCATCACCACTGTTCTTTCGTCTTTCGACTTTTTGTGTGGGCTTTCCTGATGTTCGGCCACGTACCTCCTCAGCTGTCCTAACAAAGCCTTCCTTGAGTGCTTTCCACTCTGATTCCACATCCTCCCTTTGTTCTTGGAGTAGCCTGAACTTCCTCTTGGGCCATCACCTCTCCTTCACATTTCCACCATTTGATTACCTGTCTTTGTTCCCTCCTCTGTTTGCCTCTTCTTATCCAAATTTCATAAACCAATTGTTTCTGTTGGCTCGTTATGTGCTCTCCTGCCAGAACGTTGCAGTCCCTAACCTTGTTTAGTTGGCTGCTTATAACAATCAGCATATATACATCTATGTTCTGTTGTTTCCACTTCTGTATGTGATCTTGCGTGATTCTTTCTTCTGAAAGAAGGAGTTTACCACCACTAGCTGATTTCTGCCTAGTATCTCAACCATATCTTGCCCCTCTCTGTTTCTTGTTCCATATCCGTACTTTCCTAAGGTCTCCTCACTGTTCTGTCTCTTTCCTACATGTGCATTTAGATCACCTGCCACAACCAACATTGTCTCCGGTTCCACATGCCCAATAATTTCTTCCTGGTTGTTTCGGAATGCATCCTCGTCTTCTTGAATTCTCCCAGCCTGTGGTGCATAGCGTAGTATGCACATCATCTCTCCTCCAACTAACATCCACACTGCAATTATCCTGCTTTCCCATCATTCCACCCTGATGACTTCCTTGCTGTATTCCTCCTTCACAGTCACTCCCACTCCAATCGTCCTTCCTTCTCCCCCTGCATGCAGATCCACAGCCCGGTCCTCTTTCCACTTGGTTTCTTGTACCCCCATCACCGACAGCTGCCACCTCTTCATTAGCTCCACCACCTCCGCTCGTTTCCCCGTCATTGTTCCCACACTGCGATTTGAGGGTGGCAAACCGGACATCGCATGAGAGTCGATACCGGCTGTTCGACCCTCCAGGTCTTCGCTGATTTCTCGCTGGTGCCTGAGTCCCAGCGCGTCGGTTCACCCGCACGTGGTAGCCAACCACGTAATTACTAAGTGACATAGCATATAATTTAGGTCATTTATTCGAGCCACATGGCGCTGCTGCATGCTGACCCATGTGGTGGGTTTGTCTTCCAGATTTTCCTTCCCGTAGGTCAATGTCTTCCATGCCTAGTGGACTTGATCTGCCCATGATTTGAAGTCAGAGTTTTCCTTCTCCTAGACCCACCGCCTGTCAAGGATCTTCTCCTAGATCCCTAGCATGTTAGCCAGTGGCCGTAAGGTGCCCAGTTACCGCAGTGTACCACAAGGAGATCATGCTAGAGTCTTGTCTATGGAGAGGCTATGTACAAGCAGGGGAGGCTTGCGCACTCATGTCCCTTTTCGCCCCTGTAAGGGGGCTAGCTGGCGGTCGCAGCTGAAAGCGAGAGCAAGAAGCGATTGCACTACAAGCTGATCACTACACTGCGACACTAGACACAGCACACAGACCTGTGCTCGCACCACACTGCACATCACCTCGGCCGTCATCTTATTAAACACAATCATCACAAATCATCATCTTGTGCTTTCAATATTACCTCTGCAGCAATCATCATAGTCATTAACATCATCACAGTCACTATTTGCATGGGCGGATCCAGAGAAAGTAGTCTAGGTGGACCCAAAACCTCAAATTGAGCCCCCCACGCAAAAAGCTCCACTGGCGATCGAACCAAATTCATATTGGGTGGGCTGAGCCGACACTGTCGCGCTGACTGATCACGATATTGGAAGGCGGGGGTGATGGCGTTCATCATTTTTTGCGGCGAAGTTTTAGGAAGCTCACCAAAACCTACAATTGCGCCCCCTCCCCCGGATATACACATAAGCAGGGGCACATTCCAAAGCTCTGTGGGCACGTAACGGGGACACATTCAACAGGTCTAGGAGGCACACCACTCTAGTGCAGGCATAGCACGACTTAATTCTAAAGGTCTATGGGGAGGGGGCTGGATCCGCCTATGATCTGTCATCACAGTGTTTCCACGACCAGACCCTGTCATATCGTTTGTTGTCACACCCAGCTGAGCCGACTGATCAGCGTCGAGGCCCGTTTCATGATCAAGAACACGTCGTACAAGAGTCTCAAGCGGATCGGGACGAGCAAGAGACTGCGGGTGAAATTACTCGATATCATCGTCCGACGAGTGAAGGCAAGTCGTCTAGGGCCTAGTCCAACTAACGCATGCTATCAATGGGGCGCAGCATCACATATAGCTGTTATTTACTCGTTATTTTGAGTTAATTAAAAAACAACTGCACTCAGTACATATAAGCACAGTACCTGTTCGCCTGACAACCACCGCCTGAATCCCCAGCAAGTTGAGGGTAGGCGGTATACCGGAAGAAGAAGAAATTAAAAAGAACGACGTATTATGTGAGATTCCATCACTATTAACAATCCATTCTGAGATGGTACACTGATTTTATTTGGAATCGTCCGCTTTTACTGTTCGTTATTGCACGCGCCATTTTAGTAGCCATTGAACTTACAAATTCACGTAAATAACCCAGCGGCATTCAAAAATGCCAATTAATAGAAAACGCACTCCGGCCCCTCCAAATCTTGCATACCTGTTTGACACGAAAAAGGCAGACGCAACAATAATATTGTGCAACTGCTGTACAGTATATTTAGGCCTGCCCGGAAACCAGCCAAATAAATTCGCCGTGCGTTAATATAAAATACCAAATGTGTATTAATATCATCGTTTCAGGATGGCCTGACGTCATCTGACCTTGACCTACTTTCGAAGGACGAGAACACGTTCAACGCCGACCTGCGTAAGCGGACGGCGACACAAGTGAAAAGCGAAGTTGCAGAGTTAACAACGGTGTCTTGCTTCGAGGCCGTTTTCGAGGGTAGCGTCACGGCCATTATTAATGCCTTCAGCGCAGTCGCCAAGAAGGGGAAGGATGTGGTTTTGGGACAGAGTCGGGCGAAGAACGGCAAGCGGGCCGATACAAAATGTTGTGCAAATAAATGAGAATGTTGGAAGTAAAGTTATGCTACGTGTGACACAAACTATACAAATCTGTTCGCGTTCTGAGTCAAGTTCAACGAGATTAGAGGTCGATACTTCACTGGAACTGAAATTGAACTTGCACAAATATTGTAAAGATTAAATCGGATTTTCGCCAGATATTACTCCTAACAATAGCTTTCATTCTACACACACACACTATAACGCGCGCACTTTACTGCGTCATTCTGATTGGTTAAAATGCAATATATATACCAAGTTAGACTGATTACACATATATCAGAATAAGACATTGGACCCAGAGCACGCTTCGTCCAGCAGTTAAACTGTGGTAAATAAAATCAGATGATTTAGTTTCGGCTTGCAGTTACAGTGGCCAGTTCTGGATACATTCGCTGTGCAAATAGTCGTCATATGAGGTTTGGATAATGTTCTTAAACACAAGTGACCTGTTTGGCAGAAAGTCCTTTTTCGCATAGGCCTGTCTTGTGGCTAACTGTTATATTAACAAATCTGAAAACAGTCTCCTAAAAACCAAAATGGCTACCAGTTACAATGTCGTCTACATATTTTACCAGGCCTGCGTGGGGAACCTTTGTATTTTTAGCTGCCATAACATAAATGACGCTTAAATAACATAATTATCATTACACGGAAGAAGGTAAGTATCAAGTCACAACAAAGATATGGAACCAGATTGGGTACTTTATGGGAATGTATGAAGCAGCAACTGCCAGACGATAACAGCGTGGACACATAAAATAAAAGCAGGCGGTAAGTCGCCCAAACAACAAAGTAGAGGAAAACAAGAACGCGAACAACCAGAAAAACATCGAATTCGACCGGTCGCGCACAGACTAAAAATCCTTGTATTTTAAATTCCAGTAGCTACCTCTGTCACTTGACCAAACTGTTGGTCAGCAACAGATGAACAAACGATTCCTGGTGGCAGGAGTGGAGGTAGCAGTGTCATTTAAAAAACTTACCTTATAATCATGCGTATCCACCCTAGCACCTGGCTTATCGATTTTGATATTGACTAACCCTTTTGTTTTGATGCGCCTCTGAGCTTGGTTTCCGAGGATTTAGGCACAAAAGAAGTTAGTTTATTATTATCATCATTATTATGGTGATGATGACGATGATGATGATTATTATAAAACTATGTTGGAAATAATCAAAATCAGACGGAGAACGTCTGCGCTGTTGACGCGCTGGCGACGTGGAACGTGACCGAGGCTTATGTAGATGGCCGTCGGTTTGTGACGTAACAAAACTTGATTTGTTCCCGTAGTTACTGGAGTTTCATACGGTGGTTGTGCAAACGTCTTTTAGCTGGCCAGTAAATGACCTCAGCTAAATAGTGACTGGACATTTGGGTTTTCAACAATAAACTTCCCGAATGTGCCTACTAATACGAGGTAAGTTTACTATGTAGTTGAAAAGGAAACAAAAGGAAGAGCTGTGGGTCGACACACACAAGACTAGTAAGAGGTCATACATTCTTACCATTTGCAACTACAACTGCAATCAACAATATCATGCCCGTGGTTCACTCGGAATCTATTTTCAAAGTGGGAGGTTCTAGTGAAGTCTCACTGTTACCAACGGCTGATATATTGAGACACGGCCTCGGTGCTTGATGGTGCAACTGTTGATTGACTACGCCTACGGCTGCGTCTTACGGGGCAGTTGCGGACACGTTTTGCTGTCGAACGTTCATAAGATGATGAAGCAGTATGCACGTGTAATTTTGAAAGTGAAAACCGGCGACAAGTGTCAACAATGACACTATTTCGTTATCTAGGATGGTTGCCAATCGATGTTCGCAAACGTTACTTCACTGTCATAGTAATGCATAATATCATGCACGGGCATGCCCCACCTTACCTTACATACCTATTTATATTAACCAGAAGTGTACATAATAGTACAAGATAGTTTCCTTTCTCAACATGTGCTAGAACCAATCAGGGTAGAGAATGTGTTTGACTTAGTTTTGTCCTCACAGAATGAATTAGTTGAAAATGTTAAATTATGTGAGCCTCTGGGAAGTAGTGATCACAACCAGATACATTTTGCCATCAAAGTAAAATCAGAAAGAACTAATAAAAAGCAGTTCAGGAGAAATGTCCACAAAGGAAGATATAAAGAAATGAGGAAATATTTAGCAAAGGTAGACTGGAATAACACACTGAAGAATAAGACAGCAACAGAATGCTGGAATATCTTAAAGAATGAAACAGAGTTCATCGTAGATAAATTTGTTCCCTTCAAAAAAACAGGGGAAACGGACCAGAAAGAAATACATATCGAAAGAAGCCATTAGAAAAATTAAGTATAAACAAATGATGTGGAAGTCATATAGACGTACTGGAAATGACGAAGACTACAACATTTATAAAGAAGCACTAAACCAAGCTACAGCTGAAATTAGAAATTCAAAGAGAAGCTATGAACATAAATTAGCTTGTAATATAAAACATTACAACAAGAGTTGTTATGCGTATGTTCGAAGCAAACAGAAAGTTCATGATAAGGTCGGTCCTCTAGAAGATAGTGCTGGAAATATAATATCAGAAGGATTCTTAATGGCAGAAGACCTGAATGAGCATTTTAGTTCAGTGTTTACCAGAGAAGACACTAGTTCACTGCCAGTACCAGAGGCTAAGTTCAAGGGGGTAGAATCAGATTATTTAAGACAGTTAGATGTAACCCTAGAAATGGTAGCTAAGAAAATTAGGACTATGAAGGATAATAAATCACCTGGAGTGGATGGTATTCCACCCAAACTACTTTTTGAAATTGTAGAACAAATTAGCATACCGCTTGCAACAGTTTTCAACTTGTCATTAGAAGAGGGAGTGGTTCTTTTAGAATGGAAAGAAGCAAACATTATACCGTTATTTAAAAAACGTTCGAGAAACAAGTCAAATAATTATAGACCAGTTAGTTTAACATCGGCGATTTGTAAATTATTAGAAAGACTAATTAAAGATCACATGGTGGATTTTCTTGTTAAACATAACTTGATAAACCCATCTCAACATAGGTTTCTAAAAGCGAGGTCATGCTTAACAAATATGTTATGTTTTTTAAGATATCACTAAGTGGGTAGATGATGGATCACCAGTAGATATCATCTACTTAGATTTTCAAAAAGCTTTCGTGTGCCACATCAAAGATTACTGGTTAAACTAAATGCCCATGGTATAGGAAATGGTATAATTAACTGGATACAAAAATGGCTGATTGAAGAAGACAACGGGTAGTTGTTGATGGGAAGGCTTCAAACTGGAAATCAGATTTGAGTGGGGTTCCACAGGGATCAGTACTGGTACCTATATTATTCTTAATATATATAAACGATTTGGACAATGATATAGCTAGCAAGGTATTGAAATTTGCAGATGATACAAAAGTGTTTGGAAGGATTAAAAGAAAGTGATGGAGATAGACAGCATTTACAAGATGATCTTGACAGGTTGATCAAATGGTCTGAAAAGTGGCAAATGTTGTTCAATTTTGGGAAATGTAAATGCCTTCACACAGGACATGGGAACGAATATGTAGAATATACAATGGGGGAAATGTACTAAGTACTACTGTAAAAGAAAAGGAGTTAGGGCTGACAATTAGTGCTGACATGAAGGTTTCAGAGCAGTGTGGAATTGCAGCTTCAAAAGGAAATCAAATCCTTGGATTGATTAGGCGAAATATAGCATATAAAGAAAAAGAACTAATAATACCGCTGTACAAAACAATAGTTAGGCCTCATTTAGAATATTGTATACAAGCGTGGAGACCATACCACAAGAAGGACATGTATATGCTAGAAAGAGTACAGAGGAGAGCGACTAAAATTATACCAAAAACTGAGGGATCTTAGTTATGAAAAATGTGGTTTAACAACACTAGAGACCAGGAGATTGAGAGGAGATCAGATAGAAGTGTTTACAATATTGAATGGTTATGAAAATATTGATAGAAATATGTTTTTTTTAGTTAAGAAAGATATAAAGACTAGAGGACATGAAGTTACATTAGTAAAGGAGCAGTGTAGATTAAACGTAAGAAAGTTCTCATTTTCACAAAGGACTGTGAAGGAATGGAACAGATTATCTGATGATTGTGTGGGTGCTAGTAGTGTGAATATGTTTAAAAATAAAATCGACACATACCTCAGAAGGGCTGGATATATGTAGATAAAAGGGTTGGACTCTCGCTAAGCCAAAGGGCTTCCTTGTCCACCTGCCATTTAGAGTTAATTCTCTGGATGGCAATCTTGTTAAATCTTGTTAAATGATCATCACACCCGCGGCTACACAAACATTCGAGTTCACGAGTACAACCTGGCCATAAGCCAGCGCATATTTGCTTATAAGGGTGCAAAACTATGGGACGACATCCTGGTATATATTCAGAATGCTAATAATGTAGAGACCTTTAAAACAGTATTTTTAAAATTTCTCAAGACGGATATATACAATTGCTTTTATTTTTCAATTGATATGCCTGAATGACTGTTTACTTTTAAATGGTGAATTGTTTAAATTTTGATTTACTATCATTATTGACTTCAATCTTTCTAGAACTGGTAAATTGATTCATGATGTTGTTTTATTTGTAGTGTCATATTAATAATTTATTATTTTATTTTATTATTTTTATTTATTTTATTAATTTATTATTATTTACATTATTATTGTTGTGAATTGTATATTTGTAAATGCTGTGTAAATGTTGATGTAAGAATGTAGTGTGAGATGGCCCATTGAAAATCACGATATAACTTGACATGGTCACCATCAGTATATAAAACGTTTACTATTACTACTATTACAATGCTTGACCAATAATCGCATAGAGCTTCTTTGACCATGGTGCATAGCTACATGACTACATCAGCATTGTTGTGTGTCGCGCTCTCGGTAGTCATGTGACTTTGTTGAAACTATCACATGACAGCTGTTCTACGTAGCAGGCGTCCTTGTTGGTCGTGTATCACCTCTCGTATCTCAAAGGATTCACTTATACGTACATATAATGTACGCACGAACATATACACGTACACACACATAGACAGATACTTACGTATGCACGTAGATACGCGTTCAGAATACAAATGCATGCATGTGTTTGGTTTGTTTCAGCGTTTCATGGGTCGACGGCGAAAAGCAACATTAGTCTCTCATTACTACTACATTTGGGTGTGTTGTTACTCCTCTTGCAATTATGCTGGAGTCCTCGTGCGGGTAGGCATCTACGACAACGGCAGCAACAATATATAATTATGTGGGACCCTTACTATCTGGAGACAAATATAAAGTAGAGCGAGTCCAACACCGCGCCGCTAGGCTATATCATTATAGGGCTGACACACAGCTTGACGGCAAGCAATGTCAATATTGTATCAGACTAACTGAACTTTATCTATGCTATTTCAATCCGATGTATGCCTGTACCTTCGTGATGTATTCCTCTCACGTTGTGGGCTTCACGTAATGGATGACCAAAGAATTTGACGAATAGACGAACAGGTGTAGGAGGACCGCTGGTTTCTGTATTAACATTTGTCTTTAACATTTGTTGATGCAATTTTACAAAGGTTAGTTGACGTTTCCAAAGTCTCGTACTTATGATATGCACATTTTGTTAAGATGCGTCGTCCAAGCCAAGCCCTGTCAAACCAATAAGCCAACAATTGAGAGCGCTGCAATACCTAAGGGATTGGAAGATATCGGAGTTCAAGAAACTTAGAGGACGTAAGACAAAGAGTTCGTCATTGGTTCAGATAAAAACAGTTTACGCACACAGGCACGCGCCCACGCTCGGACGCACGCACATACACACACACATACGCATGCACGCACACACGCACACACGCACACACGCACACACGCACACACGCACGTTCGCACGTACGCACGCACGCACATACACACACACACACACACACACACACATCATAGTTGTGTTTTGTCGTCGTCTTGATAAACACTTGTTACGACGCTGTAATTTAAACCCTAACCTTACGCACGCCGCCCATATTAGGCCTACGGTCATTACCCGGACGCAGCCCACGTGCTGATATCTATAATATTTCATTTAAGTGACATTGAAGAACTGGGCATTAAATAAGCCGGTGACGCAGAGCTCAACCTATACGCCTTTATTCTACCCGACAAAGAAGGCCTATGCTTGGAAGGCAGTCGATGGTTCAACGTTGACCTACTCATGCACGTTGTTGGAGCCCAAACCCTGGTGGATGGTCGATCTGCGACAAGTAGTTTTGGTGTACGGCATTGCTATCAAGAATATTGATCACGGTCAGTTTATACCGCTAAAGGCAGGGATACACTGGCATATTTTTAGCCCGACCAGACCAGATCAGTCGGTGTTGGTTTAGTCGGGTCGGGTTGGTGTCTGAGACGTCCGATTGCGATCGGGTCTAGTCGGTGCTAGCCTGATGTAGTTGACAGTTTTTAAAGTTTATGTGATTGTGACGTCACGTTGGCTTTGAGTCTGACCCAGTCAGTGTCAGTCGGTGTACTGAACACTGCAGTCGGGATGAGGCTAGTCTGGTTTGATCTGGTCGGGCGAAAAATGCCAGTGAATCCTGGCTTTTAAGGTAATAGTCGTGTCAATTAGGAACCGTGCTGATGGTGGCAGCATAAAATTGGGAGTAACATAACATACACCGTTTAAAAATTGACACAATTCTTCCAGTGATGCCACAGTATTTGAGTTATGATATTTCATAGGATGTCTTGGGAGGATTCTGATCGCAAGATCAATTTGGTTCCTCAATAATCAGATCTTCTTCTTCAGAATCTAATGTTAAAAGGTCAAGTTATCTGGTTCCACTAGTTATTGTTACTGAACCTTACTAGTCATATAATATATCACAATTCCAATAATAAACTAGCAGCATAATAAACTATCAACACCATAAGATATTATATTTTTCACTGTGCGGGTCGTTTCAAACAGTAAGTCCTGTCGATCCTTCCCAAGAGCAATTGAGGAGTATATATATGTATATATATGTATAACCTCATACTCACAATTCAAAACATACGGAATAAATACATGTTTTACTTTATACTGAGACCAGGTGTTGACGATGCATTATATGTTCCTTGATAATATATATTTTTTTCAATAGTTTTCGGTTGTTTTACCTATTTACGCGCAACGTTTGCAATACGTTCAGGACAGATCACTGCAACGCGACGATGTGTGGCGGCCTGGTGACATGGCCCAAACAAACAATGTGTGGCGGCCTGGTGACATGGCCCAAACAAACAATGTGTGGCGGCCTGGTGACATGGCCCAAACAAACAATGTGTGGCGGCCTGGTGACATGGCCCAAACAAACAATGTGTGGCGGCCTGGTGACATGGCCCAAACAAACAATGTGTGGCGGCCTGGTGACATGGCCCAAACAAACAATGTGTGGCGGCCTCGTGACATGGCCCAAACAAACAATGTGTGGCGGCCTGGTGACATGGCCCAAACAAACAATGTGTGGCGGCCTGGTGACATGGCCCAAACAAACAATGTGTGGCGGCCTGGTGACATGGCCCAAACAAACAATGTGTGGCGGCCTGGTGACATGGCCCAAACAAACAATGTGTGGCGGCCTCTTGACATGGCCCAAACAAACAATGTGTGATTTACTTTTTAATCCAGAAAATGGAAAGGATTACAATTTCACATTCCTAAGCATAACATTTCTATTGTAAGAATGCAAGAAGTTATTGCACATAATCAACACTCGAATGATTGCAAATTCTTCCACAAATATGACGTTTAATAGCTGTGCATAGAAGTTTTCTTCAAAGTGTTGGGGCATTGTCTCAGTTGGAGACTAATGTGGTTGCTGAGTTCAGTTTGTGGTCGCAGAGGCTTGAAAGTAAGTTCAGAAAGCACACCTGCGTATGATCAAAATTAAACTAACGTACCATGATTGCATATCATAATGCAGCCCCATGCTTTAGCAGTACAATTAATGTCACAGTATTTACTTATACAGCATTACAAGCCAGATTAGGTAGGAATACGTTTTCAAAATAAATTTTTTATCCGCTCTAAAGTGAGGAATTGCCATTACAGACACAGTAGAGAGATTATTGCATCGAAATGACCTCATACACAAAAGCATTATTATTATCTATAACAAAAGGATCATGTTAAAGATAAAAATGGTAATCAGTTATTTATCAGAACATAACTAGAAGCTACAGAGGATTGTTTTCTGTGGCGCATTTCATTCTTGAGTGTCAGACGTACATTTTCTGCGAGAATGGTCTGTATATTGCAGATTTTAATGTCGTGGTCTTATTTAACAAGTTAGTCTTGTCCACAACTTTATCGGTACTGAGGGTAGTCACTGTTAGGATGGTTTATCGTCATCAGTGGTACTTTTACGTCCCAAGTTGAGGATGCCATGCTGTGTAGAGATTTCGGAGTACTAACCTTATTGTTTTCGCAAATTCACGTTATATATTGTCAATTAAAGTATACTGATTATTGTGTGAATGTTTGCAATTTCAGGGCACATGTTCAAGGTCCAATTTTTGATGATGGATGAAAATGGGAAATGGCAAGGATGGTGCTACCCGATTAGACTAACAATCCCGGGAAAGACACAATACTCCTCGTGTGCGGCTGTATACCATGTGCGATTTGTGACGATCTACCGGACGTACCATTATTCATTTGTGTCGATGTGTGAAGTCCAGGTGTACGGAATACCGGGTAAGTAGTGTGTTGGTGTAGTAGTACCTATACAGTACGGTTGTTCACTGAAACTCACCACATTGCGTCAGAAATATGATGACAGAACGTTTTTGAAACATATACTTTATTTGTATCTCACATGCTGTGAAGAAAATATGCTGGCATGTTTGAAAACAATAAGTGGACTATACTGCATTTGCAGCCGTGATTACTGTGCACATTTTAATTCTTGCACATAAATTACAACGCATTGGGTCAGTCATCAAATAAAAAGGTTACGGTTGTGAGATTTGAAGCAGGATCTTTCCTCTACTTTTCACACAAGTGTGGGTGTTTATTCGTCAAACTTTGAAATGAAACTCAACAACATGCATACTGCTTTAGAAACGTACATTTACTGTTTAAATAAATTAATAATGGCGGTCGTACTACAATTAGGGTGACAGTAATTATTCAGTTTCCTTTGTAGGCCTACAGATGCGTCACTAAAATCTCTATTTGTTTTCTGGCCAACATTGTTTTTATTAACTATGCGGTTTTCTTCTGTTGTGTTAGGGGAACATATTGATGCATAGTATTTGCTCGTTATTCCGTGTTTCAACATTGAGTTGAGGATCAATGTATTCCCACGTGAATTTTAGATAACTGTTCTGGTTATCTTCTGGGATGTAACGCTGTACAAACAAATGATTTTATCACTTGTTCTGTTCAGTTTCTGACATCTTGCTCTTAGTTTTTTCCAAATCACTACTCCAACGTGAAAAGGAGCGATTGCCTTTTTGTCATTGTCCTTGGAGGTTGGTTTCCGAGGATTTGAGCGCAAAGAAGTTCCCTTATTATCATCAAATTCGTATTAAATGAAACTGTGACCATTTTTGCCGTATCACGAGTAGTTGCTATTGTGGCGAGGTTTACATCACTGTGACACGTAGATATGTTACTGCTGGTCTTTTGGGACCATTTCCCGCCTCTTTTTAGCCTATGGATGCATATGTTGATTTCCTGGCAGCCATACACACAAACCCTGTAAAGAAGTTAGTGTCTTTTTGTTACGAAAATACACATTAAGACATCAGTGTATAGGTTTAGGGAAATTAAATTGTTATGTTGCAATTACTGTAAAGTCGCGAGTTCCTCTGTTTGCCTAACTAAATCAGAACCCGACAACCTTGGACACAAAAACAAAGCAGGCTAATCAATACATAACTTTTTGAAATGTATTCATAGTGGGCATCAACATTTGCATTATAAATTAATTGTAATATAACACTGTTTGTTGAGTTTTCTGTTATTTTCTTCAGGTCCACAGACAGATATATCTTCAGCAGCATCTTTTGAAGATGTTGTGGCTCGATACGTGAAATACAATGAGCGAGAACTCGATAAGACTACATCAGGTAAACTTTGGAATTATGCTATGCGTGATATTTTATCTAAAAACTTATAATACGATATTAAAGAAAAATATTCGTGCAGCCAAACAAGTGTATTTTGAAGAAAGATTTAATCAATTTAAATATGATATAAAAATACCTGGAAAGTTATTAATTAATTTCTTTCAAAAAATCGTACAAACCGTAGATTACCATTATTTTTTAAAATAGAAAATGATACAAAAATAACTGATAAAAAGGATATTGCAAACAAATTTAATAATTATTTTACAAATATAGGTCAGACCATCGCACAATATATTAAATATAAAGGTAACAAAACTATAGTTATTATTTAAACAAAAACATTAATTCTGTATTTACGTTTCAGAATGTTGATGAAGAGACTATTAGGAAAACTATTAATAATCTTCCCACAAAAAACAGCTGTGGATTTGATGGCATTTCTTCAAAATTTCTCAAGATAATTGAGCCTGCAATTATAAAATCATTAACGCCGTTAATAAACCAAGTTTTAAAATCCGGGATATTCACAGACAAACTAAAAATTGCAAAAGTTATCCCAATATTTAAGAAAGATGATCCATGTTTATTTGAAAATTACAGACCAATTTCCCTTCTTCCTACAATTTCTAAAGTATTAGAGAAATTAATTTTTATTCAATTATATTCATATTTCAATGATATGAAGCTTTTATTTGATAATCAGTATGGTTTTAGAGCTAAATATTCAACGGAATATGCTGCGCTTGAGCTAATAGATAGAATTATAACTCAAATGGATAATAATGATGAACCAATTAATATATTTCTCGACCTTTCTAAGGCTTTTGATACTATTGACCATAACATTTTACTTAACAAATTAACATATTATGGCCTAAATGGTTCAACTTTGCAGTTATTCAGAAGTTACTTACAAAACAGGAAACAATACACTGAAATAGAACAAATAAATTCAGAAATCTTACCTATAACAATCGGCGTCCCACAAGGTTCAATCCTTGGACCACTATTAGTTATCATTTACATAAATGATTTCTCACAAGCTAGTCAATTATTTAATTTCGTCATGTACGCGGATGACACCACATTTATATAGCTCTTTAAAAGTTCTTAACAACAACAACACACGCAATAAAAGTACAGAATCCTTAATAAATGAAGAACTTTTTAAAGTTAATGAATGGCTAAACATAAATAAATTATCTTTAAATAAAAGCAAATAAAAATACATGATTTGTCATATGCCTAATAAACGCACGCAGACTCTTACGTTAAAATAGATAATATAAATATTGAAAGAGTAGATGAATTTAACTTTCTAGGGATTGACTTTAGACACTAACCTAAATTAGAAAAAACACACTGAGAAAATTTCAAATAAGTGCTCCAAAACAATTGGCATAATAAACAGATTAAAATATGTTTTACCTTTAGATATAAAAGTGTTGTTATATAACACATTAATATTATCTCATATCAATTTTTTTATTATGATTTGGGGATACCAAATAAATATAATAAAAAAAATATATATATAAAAAGCTGTGCGAATAATAACCTTAAATAAATACAACTCACACACGGAACCACTTTAAAAAAAACTATTAAAAGTAGAAGATATATTAAAGTTACATGAATTAAAATTTTACTTTAAATACATCCAGAAAATTTTACCTCCTTATTTACTTAACTGGCAAATTATCTCTAGTGTAAATATACATAATTATAATACTCGTGAAAAAAAATTATATACATACTTTTAGAACTAAGCATGAATTTGCAATGAAATGTCTCAAATACAGCCTACCACATGCTGTAAATGACACCCCCGATATAATCAAAGACAAAATATATACTTCATTTTATATAAAAACATACTTGTTACACAAATATAATGATTTGTGCACTCTATCAAATTGCTACTTATATGTCAACAAAACCATTAAATACAATACATTTGATGCTAGTTTCAGGCAACAAGCACACATACAAACTTACATTCTCACATAAAAAAGCACTCCCAAAACACCTACATGAGATAGACACCTTGTAAAAGGACCATATCAATTATTACGTAAATAGGGTGGCTCCTATGATAGCGACAATTGTGTCTTAATAGGAGTCACCGACCCCGATTGAATAAGTTATGATTAATGTCTATGGTACATCAATACCATAATAGCTGTACATGCGTTTGTATGTACTTTCCAAATAGTATGAACATATAATGATATACGTATATGTATGTCTGCATAATGTTTATATGTGTTGTATTTACAGCATAATGATGTTCAGAAACCAATTAATTGTGTACCTACATGGGGTCAAATAAACGTGATGTTATGTTATGTTATGTTATGTTATCCGACTGTCTTAATTGGCTATCCGCGATTGTGCATATTTTACCCGGACAATCAGTAAATTTCGATGATACATCACGGCTGAAACGCACACGCAACGAGACTTGATTCCATTCATTCATGCTTCTATGTTAGTATGAATACTCACGACCGTAAACATTCCGATCACTGAAATATCATCGTTTAACCTCCGAGGCCATTTTAATACATTACTTATGTTGAACGAGCGAAAGTTCAAATCTCCAATTTTCAAACTGCAACAACTTCAAAACGATTAAAAATGTATTTCTATGGCGACATATATGTAAGTGGCGTGATTGTTTTTACGTAGACATCGAAGAACATTACATTCTGCAACTTCAAGAACAGCCTACAAATGTCAGCCACATACATGCAAAACTGACGAAGATGTGCTTGGACGGACATACAAACAGACAGACACACAAACAAACAATCAAACAAACGAACAAACGAACACACGAACACACGAACAAAAGAACAAACAAACATACAAACAAACAAAGAGAGACCCACACTATTTTTTATTCTTTTTAGCAAGTGATTTGTGTTAGACCCCTTTAACGTTTGTCGGTGCCTTTATACAAAAGTGCTTTGCAATATGTAATGTTTGTCACAATACATAGACACTACCTGTGACATGGGTTATAGATATCTACGCTCGACCGACACTCAGACCTGTTCAAACGTCGCCAACGTCAACAACCAGCAAACCAATAAGCAAAAACTTAACATTGAAAGCGTTGCAGTACCTACGAGATAGGAAGACATCGGAGTTCAAGAAACTTGGAGGTACGGCAAAATGGTTCAAGCGTTAGTATATATTCATTCCATAGGCGTTATCGTCCCTGAACGTATGGGAGTGTGCATGAGTGTGTTTTTTAAACAGAGCGTTCCCAAACGGTACCTTAGGTAACTTTAACAAATCGTATCAAAATAGATTTGTCCACATGTACCTTATGGTATTATCAGAACCTGTTGTACCACGGACACAGAATATGTTCTTTTTTAAAGATAAATGTTGTCGAAATGATTAGCCTATTGATATGTAAGTGGAAATAATGAACTATGCCACGTATATGTTTATAATTCTAATAATGTATTAATAAATTCCACAGTTATGTTATTTAGCTAAATATTATAATTAACTTATCCATCATATGACCTGTTGCCTAGCAAAATATCCATGAAGAAAAAATACACACCGAACACGTGGAACGTTTGAGCATTCCATCATATTCGCCATCCAACCGATTCTAACGAATGTAAACCAACTTATTTGAACACCGTCAATTGGCGTGTTCGTTTGTTCGTACTAATTAATATCAACAATCTTTCATTTAAGTGACGTTGAAGAACTGGGCTTTAAGGAAACCGGCGATACAGAGCTCAATGTTTACGCCTGTTTATTACTCGTCTAAAACGGCCTATGCTTCGAAGGCAGTCGATGGTTCAACGCTGACCTACTCATCCACGTTGTTGGAACGAAAACCCTGGTGGATGGTCGATCTGCGTCAAATAGTGTTGCTCTACGCTATTGCTCTCAAGAACATTAACGACGGTCAGTTTATACCACTAATAGTCTGGTCAATCGTTTCCACTTTTATAGTTTCATCAAAATGCATCACTGTATGCTTGTTGGTGGTAGTAGTGTTGGGTGTGTTACCACTGTATTCTTGAAACGAAATGGCATTGGTTATAAAACATCGAAATACACTAAACCTCGCCTAAGTCGGATTCAATCGGACCTAGTGATTTCATCCGAGTTATCCGAAAATCCGACTTAACCGAAGAAAATATTTCCCAGCGCTAACACCAAAGGCAATCTAGAAGCCCTTAGGCACCTGTAAATAAACGTGACTGGATATTGCGGCAATTCTACGTAGATGTCCACACGCAACATCTACATAGAATTACCGAGGATAAAGAGGAAAACAACTGAAGAAAGCGACACAGGGATAAGATGGAGATTCATGTCAAAACTCGAGGACTTGGACTTCGCAGATGACACTGTACTTATGTGATCAAGTCACAGACACATGCAAGCAAATGAAACAAAAATGAATGCATTTGCATACAAAACCGGCCTAAAAATCAATAAAAAGAAAACTGAAGTACTGAGGATAAACAACAAATGTAACGACAGAATACAGATTGATGACCAACAACTGAATGACGTAGAGAAGTATACATACCTAGGTGCAAATGCCAGCAAGCAAGGGGGAGGAGTTTTCAATTACGTTTATTTAGAAAATCAAAATGGCCGCTTCACCTGCTTACGGACATATGAATACATTATTATCTGGTTCCATATGTTATTTCCAAAATTATACTTGTTTTTTAATCGTCAAGAATCGGTTATATAGAAACAGCACCTTCTACCAATCAAATCAAACTAGGAACTAGGTCCTGTTAAATGGCGTTTTCAATGCTTGTCATTTATCAGTCGACATCAGGTCGCGTACAACACTACTGATGATCTTTAGCATTCGAAAATCAGTCATCAACTGTGTAAAAATTAAGGAATATTAGCCTGGTTTCTCGAATTGCACATTAAAAGTTATATATGTTGACTAATAATTGAGTATTCGCCATTGCAGTCCGCATGACCAACGTCCATTTCTTAACAATGAATGAAAATGGAAAATTCCAAGGATGGTGCAACATTATTAAAGAAACACACCCGGGACATACGCAGTACACACCATGTGCGTGGACGTACCGAACGAGATTTCTCACGATCTACCGGAAGCACGGTTACACGTCTGTGTCGATGTGTGAAGTCGAGGTGTATGGAACTCCGGGTAAGCAGTTTAACGATATTGCTCTCCTCCTTGTCCCCTGCTTTTTAGGGGTGGGGGCCAGGTACAGTATTGCTGAACCACTCACTGTGTATTTTATTTCCAAAGATTTCTACCTGTAGCTCCCTCTCTCCATGTTTCATCCTCCCGCGATCTTCTCGTGTCCCACCTCAGTCCTCCAATTTCAGCTGCGGCCTTACCCTTCCCTGCGTCCTTGGTGTTGTTCCGCCTCTGCTTTCTTTGCTATGTTTCCTGCATCCATCCTTGCCAAGTGGCCTGCCCATCTCATCCGGCTTCTCAATAATCCTTCTGTTTGGCTGCTTTGCAATCCAACCTCTTTTCTCAGATCATTCATGGTTCTTCTGTCTACCCTCTTTGTTCTTGTTGTACCTCTAACCCAGTTGTTCTCGCTGACGTATTCAGTAAATAATCATTAACAAAGATAGCACATACGCGTCACTGCATTTCCCGACCTATCATCTTATTACTTTCTTCTTGGGCTCGAAGTTAAGATGATCTATATTTGTAGAACAATTAGACCCCTTTAAATATCGTTTATTTGACGTCATTTATGTACTAAACAGAATACTATATATACTTTCCGCTCCGACAAGAAAAATTAGAAAGGTGTGGATAGCCGCCTGTATACAGCAATGATCCACTTAGAATGTGTAGTGTCTGTTGTGAGCGACCTCCACGAATTCCCGCGACGGCGTCATCAATAAATTATGGTTTGGAACTGAATGTGCAGGGTATTTTGTAATTTGATGTATACATATTTACAACAGCTGCAGCGTTCACTCACAGACTGACCATTTGTGGAATCAACTACACGTATGTCTCCAAGGCCACGCGATGTCCTTACGTACCCATGCCTTTGGGTTTTGGAAAATTTGTCCGGGGTAATCGGTATTACATTAAATACTGTCGTGATACTATCATAATAGTTATGACACTATCGCAATAGCATTACGACAGTAATACGGCTACCACAGTAGTAGAACCATCCTCAATAGTCACCCCAAATACTGATGATAGATAACTGTAATGGCTACAAAGCATTTGTAACATTTGTATTAATTATAAGTGATTTATAATACGGCATTCCGTACAATGCAATTCCTGATCGATGTTTTCCTTAGGACCATCCTTCAACATGTCTTCAACGCCATCATTTGTTGACTTGGTCTCTTGGTTTGTGAACTACACTGCAAGAGAACTTGCATCAGGTAAACCTCCACAGCTCACGTTTGTGCTGTTTTCGGGTGAAAGTTGATATTGTACCTTGTTAGTTACTTGGCATATTTTACAACTTCACAGAGAACCAACTGAGGAACATTCCAGAACACGCTTTTCTGGGAGAGGAAACCGCAATACGATTCGTACTCGTATCATGTTAATATTCGTCTTAAACGTTAAGATATTTTTATCCGAGTATCTTCCTTGTCTTTCCTCCTTTCCTTCGCACATTTTACCGCACCTATCAGTAAGTTTCATTATTAAATCCCGTGTGAAACGAATGTGCAACGAGACTATATTCCATACATTCATGCATGCACATATATGCTGTAGGCTACTTACGACCGGAAATGTCGCGTCGTGCCTGAAATCGGGTTTTAAAATGTCATGTTCTGTTGTCCTACATTGTCAGATATGGTACTGGCCACGAGGCGTCGAACGAAAACAACAAATACATTATTATGTTGAACAGACGAAAGATCAAATCCTAAATGTTCAAACTGCAATAATGTGAAAATTATTCAAAATATCTGCGTACTACGATTATTGTCTTTACGGAAATATTTAAAAAAAAACATTAAATTCTGCCGATCCAACTTTAGGAAGAGTGTTTTGAAATGTTGAGTCTCTCTAGATCACCATCTCACGTGTGCCTATTGAGTGAAATTCAAAAACGTATAAATCTTCGCACCTCGTCAGTGAGCCTTCTTAGCCTAGCATACAAAATACCATCAATACGCCTACATTGACGGAGCTATGCGTGGCTAGACAAACAAACAAACAAACAAACAAACAAACAAACAAACAAACAAACAAACAAACATACAGACAGACAGACAGACAGACAGACAGACAGACAGACAGACAAACAAACAGAGGACCACAATCTGTTTTATAACATAGATAATTATACATTTATATGCTACTTACAATAACAACAATTTTGTAGATGCAAAGAGCATTCCTTTTGGCGAGTGAATTATGTAGATCTTTTTAGCGTTTGTCGATGCCGTTCACTGGCGCCGGAACGAAGCTAATAATCGGTGGGCCGAGCCGCAGCTTCAGCAGTGTCTTACTGTTTGTTGTAATGCACACTTATGCTACGGAGTATATCTATGTTCAAGAGGCAACAACACCAAGAACAACAACAAGCGAACCACTAAGCAAAAACGAAACATTAAGAGCCTTGCAATACTTAAGGACTTGGAAAATATCGGAGTTCAAGAAACTTGGAGGTAAGGCAAAGTGGTTCAAGCATTATGATGTATTCAGTTGAATGTGCGTGAGCGTGAACGTGCGTGAGCTTGTCTTGCTGTGCGTGAACATATGGGAGCATGCGTTAAGCGTATGTTTTTACTAACTGTGCTTTCCCGAAAGTTAACGTAATTTTAGCCAATTGTATCACATTTTCTTGGCCATATTTTATTGCGTCATCATATGTGTCATTAAATTTTGGGAGCCATAATTTCAAGAAAACATACGATGGAATGTACGTAGGCCCACGTGTTTGCCATCTATTTTTATGGCTTGACGGACATTCCGCTAGACAACAGATCACGTGATATATAGATCAAATGATCAGTACGTCGCGGTTTATTACGTCACAAACACAATCATGCGCGTGACGTCCGCTAACCTTTGCCACGCCAACAACGTCTCATAAGTAATGTTTGTGCATTACAGTACTACTAGGTCGCAAGGTGAACCCGAAAAATGTGCTTAGAAATGAAGCTTTGTTCCGACTTATCGTGGACTAAAATTTCTTTGCGGCATTAAAAAGTAAATAACCTGCCTAACATTACGCTAAAAGTTTAGCTTAGAATTTGTGTCAGTTTAAACGTTTAATTCGAGTTTATGTCGGATTATTGCTTTTTGTTGGCATACCTGTAATGTTTTAATGTATACCAATTAGAGTCTTTGTTTATGTCATATAACGCGCAAAATGGCTGCGTCTTTGCCATAATGAATGTTGTCGTCGTCTCTTATATAAACACGTTGAATTTGCTTTATGTATTTCAAACACGTCGCAGATTGCGAGTAATTATCGTGAAAGCCTGGAACTGAACGCCAACAAAGTTCTTCTAGCGCTCGGCACGTTCTATTAACTGACTAGTCTGTATTGTTGTGGTTACAAAGGTACCATTCAACTAGTCAGCCTTTTTCAGAACATGATCGCCAAACCGATCTTTATTAAGTTTATATGCTGGCACTGATGGTGGTCACTGCTAGGGTGCTTGTCGTCCTCGGTAGTGCTTTTACGTTCCAAATTGAGACGGGACCGACATTAACGTGATCTCCGAGTCACGAGGGATACACAGTCCCCAAATGTTGAGCGCCAGGCTTTTACACCAAATATCATGCCTGGCTGGTCAGGGTTTCGAACTCAGACCGCTGACTTGCCAGGCGGATGTGTTAACCACTACACTGCCGCACTCCCAAGTTGTGTTCACTGACGGTAATATTCCTGTTGACACATCGCCGGATTTCATCCTAAAACGTACTCCACTGTAGTGATTTGTTATATTGGACACTTTTATTGTAGTAGTATTATTAAAGTAAGTTAAATGAATGGCACTTTAATACGCTGTCTTACTGTTGATCAATACAACTAATATGTACTTGATGTAAGGCTTGTTTAAGCCTTCACGATTTGTGTTTAAGGAAGTGAAAAACTTACATAGGTATGCATTTGACTACACGGTCAAATGTATAGACAAATGAACAGCCGTAAGATCAGACTTTAACAAATAACAAACATTAGACAATTTCAGGGAGTGAACATCTCCGCTTTAGTAGCTCATACATTAAAAGATCAGTTAGACATTTGCAATCATTGTGTAAAACACACTTATTTACAATAACATACATAGGTAAGTTTCAAAAAGAGACAATACCAAAATTAATTAACTCTCTCAATGTCTATTAAGTACATCAATAACCATGTACGAAATAACATATATGGGGTTTGGAACTAATATAATGAGTCATACATCATAAGTTTTCAGAACAGTCATCTCCAATGCTATAGTCAGCTTTGTAAAGATACTCAAATATATCCATTTTCATTTAGCTAACATCAAAATCCATTTTAACTGGGCTTACTCCTCACTCATAGTAGAGGTGTCGCAACTAGCAGGAATAAGAAAATATCATCTTAATGCTGTTATCCATGAATGTTTTCGTCCCCTTCGTTGCATACGTTCACACCTCCTCAATTAGTTGGCACTGTTCTGGGCTAGTCTCGGTGTGTCAGTACAGTTCATTATAATTCTGACATTAACAAGCAAACTATACTGTGCAACACATGGTGTGCACTGCATCTCTGCACACTCAGCTTACCCACGTTTGCAGTTTACAATAAGGATGATATTCTGTGGAGAAAGGGGATCAGTCATTCATTTGATGGACAGCTTGTCGTTTAATAAATGACCACCAGGTAGACCAATGCAGTTGAGCACTGGTAAGGCGATGCTTGGTAGGAACCAAAAACAAGCGCACCTGAATGAGACAACACTTATTAAGCAGAATCCTACAAAGATTTCAGCTTCATTCACATAGTGTTGACGAAACAAGGCGGAAGACTCATCTCACGACAATAACTTCATTTTATTTTATATATCCATACAAACAACTAGTGCGACCCGTCGATTGATGAATCGGGTAGGCTGAATTCAGAATTCCAAGATGATGCATAGGCCGGCTTGTTGTGGATGTACCAGAGTGTCACTGAAGTAAGAAAACCAACATAAAGAACATGACTGTCTTCATGAGAGGAAAATGAGGCAAATAGTGAAACGAGTGTACAAAACACACAATAGTTAATATGATACACTATCAGTAACTAGTGGTGTGAATATTATGACGGAAGAGTTATCGTTATTGAACAAAAGAGTATTTAACAATTTATAACAAGAAAATATTGTTAAAGCCCTTAATACGGTTTCCAAACATGCATAGCAATTTTGTGCAGTGCCAGTGGCAACTTTCTTTTCTTGACTTAATCGACTGTTATTCATGTAACATGCGGATTCTTATATAAACATTTTCACAGACGTGTGAAACCTGCATAACCCAGTAAGTGTTATAATACTAGCGTACCAAGTCCATTCATCGCGAAATTCCGTGGCAATGCCGTACATTCATAATGTTTCGTTTTCTCAAGCCTAACCAGTTTACACTGAATGTTGACATGCCAACCAGGTTCATTGCCAATTGTAGCTGCCAGTTCAACATAAATGTTCACCAAAGCATTCAAATAGTAGATAAAACACGACAACATACCAAAGGACACCGAATTTGACGATGCATGAACTTTGCACACACAATCATACAATGGCAATGATGACTCGTGCCAGATGCTTAAATTCACAATAACAACATAGAATATTTCAGCAGTTCTACTAACACAAAGAGTAAAGTTAATTAACTCTACGTTATGGAATATCATAGATCAGACGCCAAAGTTGTGCTTGTCTGGGCGTGGCCGTGTCGATGATTTTATGTTCACACATTGCAGGCAAAGCCGAAAGTATCTGATCATGATTTTCACCGTCCAAATTCAGCTACGTCTTTTGGCATTTACAATATATACTCCACGTATGAGGGGTAATCGGCTGGGTGGTGCAATTCGCGACGTGTTCGAACAATAAAAAGTTAATGAAACTAGGTTTCCTTAGGACGTGCCAACATTGTCAACTATATTCCTTTCGCCATGGAGGCAGCCCTGTTTATGTCAGATGACGCAACCGAGCCCTGGGATTGGTCCAGATTCAAAATTACTCCTCGCGAACGAAACAAAATAGTCCAACATAAACGCGTGAATTTTTAAACGGGCACACATTTTTAGTTAAACGTTTTCTTGGAGGTTCAACATATCGTGTACTCTGATTATCAATTTTTATTTCTTAGTCCCCGAGAGGTCGGAACGGAACTAAACGAAAAACGAGTTCACCTTGTGGCTTATGCTGCGGCAAGGCATCTGCTAAATCAACCTTTCGCGAACTCGATTCTCGCATGAACAACTTTGTTTTATATTGTTGGCATAAAACAGTTAGTGGCGAGAATTTCAACAAAATATACTATTGAATGTCTGAACAGACCACGTGTCCGGAATATTGGTCTGGAAGGAGGTTCCGGTCTGAGAGTAAGTTCCGGTTCCGTTTTGCGTAGTGCGCAAGCGATTGTACATGTCAAAGGTTAGCGCCTACTTTCGGCCCGCAGCTGTATGGTCTGGAAGGAGGTTCCGGTCTGAGAGTAAGTTCCGGTTCCGTTTTGCGTACACACAGTACATGTCAAAGGTTAGCGCCTATTTTTGGCCAGCTTAACACGGTGTTTGCCGAAAGAATGTGTGATCCAATTATATTATAGTTTACGTTAATGATACGGTTAGTTTTGTAATTGTTAGTATACATAACAAAACCTCATAATTAGCATAACTTGTAGTTATTTGCAAATTTTTTATTTTTATTTTGATGTCATTGTCTCAGAGCGTTGACGTTGTGTATCTTACGCCTTCGCAGCTATGTGTAAACATAGCTGCAGTTTTCAGCGCTGTTTATACGCACAGCGGGTTTTGTGGTAAACACAAATCTCCGCATTTTAAATGACATGACACATACTTATCTCCGTCATTTTGGCATGTATGAAGCTGACATTTTTTGTATAATCTAGCAGGCCCATTGGGGGTGGTTCGTAGATTTAGATTTTTTTTAATTCGTCGGCGGTGGGGATCTTGGGGGTAACAAATTATAAATGACACATATCTCTGTTAATTTGACATGTGTGAAGCTGAAATGTTTTGTGTGATCTAGGGTGTCCATTGGGGTAGTTTGTATATATAGTTTTTTTTTCGAAATTCATCCAGGTGGTGGGGGTCACGGGGGAGGTCACAATTTTAAAGCACTTATCTCTGTCATTTTGTCATGTGTGGAGTTGAACGTTTGTGTTTGATCTAGCAAGCCCATTGGGATCTAGATATTTAAAAAGAAATTCAAAATGTGGGGGTCACAATTTTAAAATGGCACTTATCTGAGCCAGTCATGCCTGTATGGGGCATACATTTTTATGTGATCTAGCGTACCCATTGGGATAGTTCGTAGTTTTAATTTTTTTTCTAAATTTGTCCGGGGTGGCGGTCTGGGGGTCACAATTTTAAAATAGCACTTATCTCCATCAGTTTTGGAAATATGGGGCTGACATTTTGTGTGCAGTCTAGAAGTCCCATTGAGGCACTTCAAAATTCGTACGGAGGGTGGGGGGATCTTGGGGTCACCATTTCCAAACAGTGTTTCCCAACGCAACTTCGAGTAACTCAACAATTCCTTAATAATACATTTATGGAAACGGGTCATGCATTCACGACTTACATAAGTAAACATTTATTATCATGTCAACGTGTATAATTATGTGTGACATAACAGTTCAAATAGTATTATTAAATGAAATATAAAATGCCAACAAATTATTTATTTACACAGATCAAATCTAGCAATTTGCATAATACTGTGATGTTTCATCAGACAAGTGATCAAATGCAATTATTAAAAAAAAATTACTATTATTACAAATAATTATTAACTCGTAGATAACATTAGCCTTTCTGGTCATACATATTTACGTCACATTATAGGCAATCTAATGTAATGTAAATTAAACTGAGGAGATCCTTATGAAACTAAAGCTGTGATTGTTATTACATATTACATCAAACAAAGTAACATAAAACAACAGAAATACACTAAAATGATTGGCATACATTTACAAAGAACCAAACCACGTAGCCCGTTATATAACGATGCACTCGCTTGCAATACAACATTGCTACAAATAAAGTATATCATAATATTTAATCAGCCAAGTAATATATTCAGAAATAAAACCATTGTCACAAGTAATCATTAATTCATGTATAGCATGACTGCATGACTGTAATAATAATAAAATAAAATATTTATATAGCGCCATAATCACACAGTGCTCTACGGTGCTTTACAATACAATCATAATACCAAACCTGTATAGTTAGATCATTAAAACATTAAATTAAATATTATAAAAACAATACAACTAAGAATCGTACATTGAACTAAAAAACAATTTAAATATAAAGGCATTATACCTAAAACATATATAATGAATAAACTCATTTAAATAATAAATTACACTAAGAACTATCACATAATAGGATGAGGTGGGATTAAAATAGTGAGATGACAAACTAAAGTATCTATTCAGTGACTGCATGTGCCATTACTGTGTCTTGTATTGCAGGAACTCTGCTAATACTGCCTTTCTGAAAGCATCGACATGGCACTGGCGTATCTTGTGAGGTGGTACTCCAACGCTGATGGCCTTTGCATACTGGAATACAGATACACATTAATGTTGACATTTCCTTACATAAATAATACACTCATCTGAAAACATATCATCCCTTAATAACATACATAGATACAGGTCACAATTTTCCTTTGCTAATTCTGTGAAGCATAATACTTTATAAAAACCTACTTGGTACATGGTAGTGTGATAACATGCTCAATGTTACTGTAAGCGAGCTGGCAATTAGTGTGTATCATGTGAAGTTGTCATTCCTACATCAGTGAGGGACATTTTACGTAACCAGCTTTGCGAAAAACTGTTCAAATATATAACATAGCAAATGTGATGTAGGAATATGCCAGGAAACAGACTACTGTGTCTCTGTGTATATAGCACCATGTGGAGGATTGGCACATTTGCTGGGTTTTTTCAAATTGGCAGGAATTTATTGTCTTAATATATCCTAAATTATAATTAATGGTAAGACCTAATTGTCTCTCAAATGATGCTCACCATCATTGTGAACACACCACAACTGTGGCTGAGAGGAAGCAGGTTCGAATCCTATGCGGCGGTATCAAATATTGGGAAAGTTAATTTACTCTGCATTTCTTCAGTTCACTCAGCTGTATGACTGAGTACCTGGCTATAGACAGTGGTGAATATTTGTGTACGAATAGTCTTCACGCATTAATCACAGCGTGGCTGAATACTCCCAAGAGAAGTCGAGATGATGTTCGATTGAACAGGTCTGCCAGGGAGTAAAGTGTAAAACGCATCGAGCAGTCCTAAGGACTGGATACTGCGCTATATAAGAATTTACATTTTTTAACGTATAATTATCTTATTTGTTAAACAATATGAATGCCAAGACGCCACATTATGGTATTTATAAAATATAACACAACACAATAATTAAATACAGAGTATAAAATATTGTTCTATGATCAATCACTTTTATTACAACAAAGTAACTCAATATACTATGAAGATTCCTTCACATAAAACAATTTGGCATGCTTGCATACCTAAACTTATTTAGTGCAGGAAACATCAAAGAATATTGAGAGCAGGCATGGGAAACTAACTTTGAAAATTAGTTAAAATACATCAACTCAGATATTTTCCAGTTAAATTAATTAATATCATACGTTTATCAGGTCAATTAAATTAAATTAACCTACCAATTTTTTTCAATAAAATAAAATTAACAAATAACTTTCATTTAATTAACATTCAATTTAAACTAACTTCAATTAAATTAGAAATCAACTTGAACTCACCTGACGATTAATTTTAAGATAAAAAGAACACATTATCAGCTAAAGAGGCTAACTGGAACTAATGTCTGTAACAGGCCAGGCAGGCTAATAAAGCACAGTGACATTGTACAAACTTATCTAAAACTTAAAACTACAATATGAGAATTTAAGTTAAATACTGTATAGCTGGATTGTGTTCACTTTCACATTTTTAACCCAGCCCTGAAGTGCCTTATCACCCACTGGACATTTACAGTTCACCCAGCTCAGTCACTGACTGTCCCTGGCTGGAGATTTGAGATTGTGCAAACAATTGCCTGAACCTAACTAATTGCTTTCATGTCAGTTGGGTCACTGGCTGCTACTAGTGTGCACTTAGAATTTACATCTAATGACAACAGGCCTGTGAAAACCACATTGACTTAGAATCAAGCTTGCATATTATGTATGTGGGTAGTTTTTATCTTACAGCTTGAACCTGGAACACCAAACGTTTAGGAATTAATATACGACCCCCACAATAGGGTCATTTCAAGATACTCCATATATTTATATATGGGAGACATCACCAGTACATCATGTATTTAGATTTTCAGAAAGCTTTCGACAAAGTGCCACATCAACGATTACTACTTAAACTATAGGTCCATGGCATAGGAAATGGAATAAATAACTGGATTAAAAAATGGCTGATTGACAGAAGAAAACGGAGAGTAGTTGATGGGGAGGATTCAAACTGGAAATCAGTTTTGAGTGGGGTACCACTGGAATCAGTACTGGGACCTATATTATTCTTAATATATATCAACGATTTGGACGATGATATAACAAGAAAGGTGTTGACTTTTTCAGATGATACAAAAGTGTTCAGAAGGATTAAACGTTATGTAGATAGACAACATTTACAAGATGATTTTGACAGGATGATCAAATGGTCGGAGAAGGGGCAAATGTGGTTAAATTTTTTTAAATGTATACGCCTCCACACAGGACATGAGAACGAAGATGTACAATATAAATGGGGGGTACTGTATTAAGTACAACTATAAAAGAAAAGGACTTTGGGTTAACCACCAATGCTGAGATGAAGGTTTCTAAGTAGTGCGGAATTGCAGCTACAAAGGGAAATAAAATCCTTGGATTAATTAGGTGAAATATAGTGTAAAAGTAAAAAAAAGATAAATTGTACAAAACAGTAGTTAGGCCTCAATTAGAATTGTGTATACACGCGTGGAGGCCATATCGCAAGATGGTCATAGATATGCTACAAAGAATACAGAGGAGAGCGATTAAAATGATACCAAAACTGAGGGATCTTAGTTATGAAATACACCTAAAAGAAGATGGTTTAACAACACTAGAGTCCAGGAGATTGAGATGAGATGAGATAGAAGTGTTTAAAATATTTAATGGTTATGAAAATATTGATAGAAATACTTCTCAGTTAGGAAGGATAGAAGTACTAGAGGACATGAAGTTATATTAGTAAAGGAGGAGTGTAGATTAGGTATAAGAATGTTCAACTTTTCACAAAGGACTGTAAATGAATAGAACAGATTATCTGCTGATTGTGTGGGTGTTTGTTTCGTGAACATGTGTAAACATACAATTGACACACCTCAGAAGGGCAGGATGCAGAAGGGTTGGATAAAAAGGGTTGGGCTCTCAATAAGCCAAAAGGCTTCCTTGTCCACCTGCCATCTAGAGTTAATTCTGTGTGGCAATCTTGTTAGGTGGACAATGAAGGTATGGGGTAAATCAGTTGTTTGGATCTTCTTTCAATGGACTATATCTGATGCTTCAACTGTTGCATCATTGAAAGTCATTTTAATTAAATATCAACATAATCATACTCGCAGATGCAATGTACCGGTCAATAAGCCCATGCCAGGGGTAATTGTGCACGAAGGTTTGTGCATTTACCTGGCGGATTTGAACCACCAACAGATACCGAAAAATTAGCATCTACAGGTGTACTCTTAATTTAAAATAAACAATGTTAAAAAAGGAAACCACTGTTTCAAGTTTCAATTAAAAACAGACAACTTAATAAAGGCCATTTACAAAATTTGCAGATGCTACAAAATAGTATTGTTCACTTGTTACAATTTATCAGTAAAGCTTACTACATAAATGATGGATGAAATGACCAACACAAGTTACCTGATGCTGCACTGCCATAGCCTAGGGCAGTAGGGGTCTAAATTCTAGTGATAAGGGCCAGAGCAGACTATGCAGAGAATGTCATAATTCACTTGAAACAATTTAGCACTACAAAGTCTACCAAGTCAGTATGATACAATTAATTAGTAAATTCCTTACTGTCATGTAACAGTATTCCCACACACTGTCAATAAGCTTATGTGTCACTGTGTCTACTTCTGAGAAAGGAAATATCACTTTATTCATACACAGATACAGTACAGTACAGTGTGACAATAACAATGTAAGTACCTGTGCTAAATGCAATACTGATAGCGAGTGATTGTCCATGATTTATTTATCTATTTCATTCATCAATTGCACCATATATGGTCAAATACATTGGTATTTAGGTTGATGTATATTTTAGTGGTAGGCCCCTACGCCAATATAGAAGGGAAAGACTCGATAACGACGAGAACATTTATTGAACAGACTTATCTCAAAGCGGAAGTCGAGGCAAGAGAACGTACAACAGGAACAAGGTATGGAATTAACCGACGCAATAATACAGGAAGCGGAAATTTGATACTTATCCAATATGGCGTGACCACTTTCTTTTCTCCTTCACTGATCTAATAATAGCACATAAGCTTGTAAGGTTATAACGTGATAGTCCATATGACATACAAATATGCAGTAGAGTCAATATGGGCATATGCCACACAAAATATGCAGTAGAGTCAATAGGTCCATGGCACATGTATTATAACTGATAGTCTTGTAGATATGCAGGTTTATTACGTCTGCGGATGGGCCGAGTGGGCCTCACGTTGTCACTGGGTGTGGTTGGTGGTTTCGGTAGCGCGGTTGTAGGGGCCTCAGGTGGCGCTGTGATCGTCAGTGGAGCCTCGGGCGGTGCTGCGATCACTAATGGGATTTCGGGTGGAGTTGCATTCGCTTCGTATGGCGGGACGTCTTCCGTGTCATCTCCATCCTCACGATGGCGCGTGGGTATTGTGGTCGACACATGACCGGGTACTAAATAGCACTCGGATAGTCGCACCTTGTATGATGAAGTGCGTAGTTGAGATCCGCTAAATTTGCGAATGTAGCACCAGCTATTTTCGATAGAGATGACTAGATAGCGGTCTCGAGCTTGCGACTTATTGCGGTCGGATAGTACGTAAACCAAGTCACCGACATGAATGATCGGTGCAGGCGCCTCTTTGCCGCGAGGAGCCTTCGACGTCTGGTTGTGTGCGTGATTTTGTAGGCGAGACTGCACGATCTAAAATAGGCAACTGCGCGTTGGAAAACTGGTCTCTTTGGAACCGTATTTCGCGGATTCTGGAGTTGAGTTGAGAGGTAGCAATTGCCAGTATAAGAGGTGACACCGGTCCCCCGCCAGGCTCCTGTCGTAGCAGCTCATCTTCAACCTCTGACACAGCTTTCTCGGCTATGGGGTTTTTGTTAGAGTTTTTGATTCTCCTTATCTCCAAACGAATACCCAAACGTAGCAGAGTTGGGTCGTTCACGAGAGCGATGATCCACGCGGATGATCGCAGGAGGCCCGTCGAGGGGTCGAAACTCTATGCAGAGTCGAGCGAGGCAGTCACGTAACGCGTCATGGCGTTCGCTCTCGATGATGCACGTAGAAGTGTATGAGCTAACGATTTCGCGGACGACCAATATGAGTTGTCGGTTACGCTTGATAACATCTGCTGCGAACGAAACACCAATCGCTTCGGGAGCGTCGGTCGTTGTTTGTTCGATGAGTGTAATCGGGATATTTTTTAGTGACATGCATGTATGGCATGCGTCGGTCACTCGCTCAATCGCGTTGTCGATGTCCAATGCGAAGAAGTTACGACGAACTACGAGTTTGAGTTGGTGTTTTGATGGGTGGCTCAGCTTTAGGTGGATCGCTGTTAGTAAGCCATCTAACAATTGTCGTAGAACTACGATAAGTTCTTTGGTTGGCGCGAATGGTATGTCGCACTTGACAACCATGACGCCGTCGCGAGCCAACGTTGTAGTAGATAAGTAACGCTTTACGTCCTTGGCGTTGGTTACTTTTTTGGATGGACGTGTGCCTTGTTTTAGGTGAGCTCTGACGCGCCGTAGGTCAGGGCACTCTGATTGTGTAGAGAGCCATGCGGACCTGCTCGTGAACGGAAGACGAGTGGAGCCGGATATTATATCTTCCACAGCAACACTCATAACGACAGATTGTTCGATTTGCGATACGAAAGAACATATCTGGCAATGTGGTTCATGGCATTCCGGTGCGTTTCGGCATAGTTTGTCAATGGCCGGTGAGTAGACACGGCTTCGACTTTGATTGTATGATGTACGGGCAGAAGTGTGACTGCTGCAGCAATGCCTAACGCTTCGATTTCGCAGGGTAGCCATGTAACTTGGTGTTTCTTTAGTTTGGCGCTGAAAAACCCGGCAAGACGGGTCTGTCCATTTCGCGAAACGTATAGTGTGGATCCGATGCCACGTTTGGTAACCGAACCGTCGGTAACGATCCATAGTTGGTCACTGGGCCGCGGTAATGTGATCGATCTGTTGGTGGAGAGTGTGTTTTGGGCTACACGGAACGCCTCGCGGATGTCATCAGTCCATGTCAATGTCTCTTGTGATTTCATGCCCGCAATGTACGACTCGAGGGGTGCAAGTAATTTGGAACACTGAGAGATGACGCGTCCCAACACTTTATGTGCTCCAACGAAGGAACGAAGTCCCAGAACGGTTTGTGGCGGTGTGCACGATGCCAGAGTAGCGATGCGGTGAGGACTGGCATGTAGTGTAACTTCTGACCATACCCAGCCTAGGATGGTCGTTGATTTGGGGCAAACCCTGGTCTTCTTTGCTGAAAGTCGTAAGTCGCATCGAGCAAGGGCATCAAGGACACGACTCCAGTTGTCTAGTAGCTCTTGTGGCGAGTTGCCCCCGCAGTACAAATCGTCAGCCAACTTGGCGACGACGCCCTCTTGTAACAGATCACCAAAGACTCGGCACATGAGTTCTTCCAATGCCGTCTCAGAGCCGGGCATGCCCATGGCACATCGTGTGTACACGAGAACTCCACGAAAGGGTGTCGCAACTCCGCAGTATTTGAGTGAGTCCTTCGATAGAGGGATCTGATAGAATGCATTCGTCAAGTTTGATACAACGATGTACTTCCAGCAAGCTATGGATCTTAGTGTCGAATCCACGTCTGGCATGAGACAAGGCTGCGGCTTGCTGTTAAATTCCTACTTCCGTGAAGGCGGTGACAAGTCGTGATCCTCCATTAGCTTTGCGTACAAGAAATGACGGGTTAAGGTATTCGACCACCACCCCGATATCTTCTGGACGACGGAATACACCGGCCGCCTCCAAATCATCAAACTTTTCCTGAAGTTCGACGAGTTTGTCGCGAGCGTATTGCGGACACCTCCCCTTTCGCTGCGGGGGTTGGACTGGTCCCATGTTTACAGTTGCTGTGAATGGGCCCGCATGCCCGTTGTATCCTATGATTTTCAAGTTGAACACTTTGTCAAATTGTTGATGCAGATTGCGGAACTGGTTGCGCAAGTCGTCAGACAAGAGGTTGCCACTGTCTAGTTCGATAGTGTCTGAAAATTGCACGTCTGCTGCGTGTGTGCTTGTGTTTTTGACTACGATGTCTTCCACGTAGTTGGTGTCACATGCTGTGGTACCACGCACTTGGCAGAAGTGCTCGTTGCGTCCTATTTTCAAGGGATGTGTACACGTGTTTAGTAAACGGATTTTGTCCCCGACTGCCTCGACAATGGCAGGTTGGGGCCAATCTTGGTAGTGCAATGTTGACTTATGATCGTTACGAGGTTCGATCGCCACTACAAGATCGTCGAGTGCTTATGGAATAGACAGTTCTATGTAGTCGCCTGGCCAAACAGTAGTGGACGCGGGTGGCGCACGCAACACGTAGGCCTGCGCTCTGCGAATCGTGTGATATTGGGAACGGTTGACGTTCTCCATCCCGTAGTGTATCACAGTTTCGTCAATGCTGATCTAGTTTTTGGCGGGACGAACGGATATGTCACTGGTTGTCATGAATGGTGTTCCCGCAAGTACATCGACATCCAAGTCTTTAACGACAAAGGCATCGAGGTGTAGGTCAAGATTATCCCGCGATAACACGAGCCTTGTTTCTCCGACTACATTGAGTGGGGTTACACCATCAGCTTGCGAGCTGGGAGCTTTTGGTGATTTTTGCACCAATTGACCTGGCCACCGTCTCTCTAATCATGTTGGTTTCGGCCCCAGTGTCGAGGGTAAGACGTATTGGGTGGTGACGATGGAACGCCTTGAAGAATGGAGACTGTTTCGTATTTACGCGACAAGTCGCCGACACGTTTTGTACGTCATTGACGTAGTCGTCATTCACTGGTGGTTCATCGTCTCCGCTATCTTCGCAGTTTAGTCCTGTCACGTTGCGTGCCTTAGTCATGAACAGTCTGTCTTGCTCGGGCAAGTACTTGCAAGCGCTTAGATTGTGGTCTACTATCGGTCTACCAGCCTGCTTACAGAGTGGGCATTGTTTTGCTCGTTGGGTTCGTTGGTAGCTTTGTGGGCGAGCGGGCCCAGAGCGTGTGCGTGGTTGGTAGTAGGTTGACTGTCTCAGGATTTTTGTCTCTGACATAGAATGGATCTCGTCCAGTAGGGACCCCAGGGCCTGAGAGATCTCTGGTGTAAGACTGGCTAGTGTGCGGCTCCGCAGTTCGGTTCCGTAGCGCTGTTTTACGAGTCTAGGTAGCTCCTGGTGGATAAGTCTAAGCCAGCTCAATACAACCATGTTCTCTAGTGACGGTGATAAGTCCTCATCTGCGGTCGGGAACTCGTCGTGGTGCGTGGTGTGATATACCGCCACCCACTGTCAGCAGACTATCATCAACGAACGCCTTGAGGCGTTGGAATAGATCCTCGTGGTTTTCGTCTGATTCAAGTTTTATGTCGGCGAAATCTATGAAGTGAGCGCCGCTTGTCTGAAACCCGAAGTGAAGTCTGATTGCCTGCCATATGGAGTTGACGGATGTCGAGTTTTTGACGATGGTATTTCGCGATATGATCGGACAGAAGTTGGCAATCTGCCCAAGCATTAATTCTAAGTGCGCGACTTTTTGTTGTGCCGTTCGCCTAACTAAGCCTGGTGTGTCTTCGGTATCGTCAAGTAAGCCTCTGAGTGGAGAAGTGTTAGTTTTCTTTCCCCATGTTGCCTGGTCGAGTAGGAATGGTGCGAAATTCGCGTCCAATGATAGAGTATATTGGAGGTTTTGGCGTCAGCTCTCATGTGACGTCAGTGTTTCGTGTTTTGAAAGAGACCACTGTTTTGGAGCTCTCTGTGACTGAGCCAATGTCGCGTTTGACGTGTAGCTCAATCGTCTATGCAAATGCCGGCAATGTTCAATGTTCAATGTTAATTACTGCGTACGGAAACTACGCATTCGTCGTGCCGTTTGTTTGGCTATACGAGTATCTATCCACTTCAGTAGTGAAAACGCTGCCACCACGCCAATATAGAAGGGAAAGACTCGATAACGACGAGAACATTTATTGAACAGACTTATCTCAAAGCGGAAGTCGAGGCAAGAGAACGTACAACAGGAACAAGGTATGGAATTAACCGACGCAATAATACAGGAAGCGGAAATGTGATACTTATCCAATATGGCGCTAGGCTAGGCCTATACATTTTTAGGTAAAACAATTGTTTACTAGCGTTAATAATTTCAGCTGAAAGAATATTAACATAATATAATTCACAATTAACCAATTTCAAGTAGCACTTATCGTGGGGGCCAGTGTATTAAGGTTTGGCTCCCATGGGCATGGAATGTAAATTTTATGTGACACAAAGTAGTGACAAACTAGCAGTACATTTGGTCAAATAAGACTGAAGCCATTTGACATCTTAGGTTGTGTGCAATTGTTATTAATATTTGCCAAAAAGTAACCACCAACTTGTAATGTCTGTCATGGGTGTCTGCTTTGTCAAAGGAATATTTATTTATGGTTCAGGAAATCAAGAGGTACAACCCACAGAAAGATAAGAATAATAACCATTCTAGGTAATACACGGTGGGCCTGCAGAGCAGCTGTGTTAATAGCCACGTCATTGCGTCCAGCCATCGTTTCATAGTTATACTTCTGTCAAACAATGAGGCCCCTATTCTGACACCTATATCATTTAAGAGACCCATATTAATAGACTGGCTTATGGCATAGTATACTATACGCTAGGCTTCAGACTATTAGCCTGGCCGTGGGCCTGGGGCTGGACTGTCTACTCACCGTCTACTTGATTGATATTTGCCATGCATAGCTTTCAAGTTTCATGACAGCATTGCGCATTCGCTTTTCACACACCAAGTGTTTTTTGGTGACTAGGTAATGCCTTATGCAAGTCATGTACCGTCGGTTCTCATCTCCTATTTTCTCCCGCTGCATCACAAGTATTTTCTCAACAAAAGATATGTGAACTAGCTGATACTAACTAATGTGCCTGTAGACAGTCGTCACACGCATATGTACGATCCTGTTCAGCAACGTAGGGGGCAAATAGGTCGGTGGAGTAACGGTCGCCACAGCAAACGAAAAATGATTAATTGTATATCTCACTCACCGAGTGCGTCGAGCAAAGGTCAAAGTTGATCTGTCACCTGAGATCACGTTGCTCACTAGTGGCGTATCCAGGATTTTTCATTGGTGGGGGGCAAAAATGGGCGAATACTGCCCTGTCCAGGAGCTGACAGCTGCCGTGCGACTGTTGGGGGGAGGGGCAGTTGCCACCTACTGTTGCATGGGATAGTCCATGTATTCGCCGTCTAGCTGATTTTAATAGATTAGAAACGAACTATTCGATTACCGTCAATTGGCGTGTTCGTTTGATTCGTGCTCGTGGTAATAACTGTCAACCATCTTTCATTAAAGTGACTTTGAAGAACTGGGCTTTAAAGAAACCGGCAAAACAGAGCACAACACATTATCCAAATAGGAAGACATATGCTTTTAAGGCAGTCGATGGTTCAACACTGACCTGACCTGTTATTTTGAAAATCAAAATAGCCGATTCACGTGCTTACGGACATGAAAACGTTATTATCTGTGGTTCACTAGTCCATTTCCAAATTTGGTTTTCAAGATTCGGATATGTAGAAACAGCACCATCTACCAAAATACAGGCATTACTGTTTAACATTGAGAATCAAAATAGGACGTAGTTTCTGTTAATTTTACTATTAAAAAAATTGACAAGTATCAGTTGTGGGCAGATCACTTACAACACAATTGGTGGCCTCCTGCAATCAAACATCGTCATACTGTGTAGAGATTGAAGAGAATTAACTTGGTTTCACGAATTTCACACGGGAGGTTGTCAGTTATAAGGTGTTGACTATTGCGTGCTTGTTCGCCGCTACAGATTACATGAACATCGTCCATTTCTTATTAATGAATGAAAACGGAAAATGGGAAGGGTGGTGTTATCCTATCAAAAAAACACGCCCGGGACACACGCAATACAGCGCCTGTCCGTGGTTGTACCACGTGAGGTTTGTGATGGTCTACCGGAAGAACAACCATTACTCGTCAGTGTCGATGTGTGAAGTCGAAGTGTACGGAACACAGGGTAAATAGTTAGATGGTGCATTCAATCAGCTTTCTATTATTAAATTATTATCTAATTTTATTATTAATTTATTACATAAATTGCTAGGCTTACACATTGCAAGTTTTAGAAACCTTACCTATTTGTTATTATCCTGTATTACATTTCATTTTACTTATTAATATTTTGACTACTATTTTACATATCTTATGTAATATATTTTCCGTGTAAGCACGAACAATTGTATATCTATATTTTAACAACGTTGTGTTTTATGCGCCTCTGAGCATAATTTCTATATTCCCGATATGCGGCGCGTTATAAATAAAGTTATTATTATTACTACTAACTATTAATGAACTATTACATTGCAGATACGTCATTTAATATCTATGCATTTCTTGACCTATTATCTTGTTAACTGGTTGTTAAGCTCGGACGTCAAGGTGCTGTTTTTGTAGAATATTTACCCGCATACATGTCACCACGCGACGATTTGCAAGTGCCGCGTCGTAAGGGGACAAAAACGACAAATCATCGCATACGCGTCTAAAACTAAAACTCCGGGCTTTAGTCGGTGTAACAAGAGTAAATGGGTCTAACTAGCGATAGCAGGCCTGTAGCATGATTTATTTTTGGAGTGCATTTTTGTTAGTGGATATTTCGAACTATCGTAATAACAAAAAGCAATCTGAAAATGTTAGCTAAATAATTTCTCGGCGTTCTGAACAATGCAATGTTGTTTTTCTTAGGACCAACCATCGACATATCTTCAAAGCCATCATTTGCTTACGCGATCTCTCAGTTTGTGAAACGAAGTAAAACAGATCTCGGATTTACTTCAGGTAAATGTTAAAAACTGGTACTACCGTTTGTTCCTTACTTGGCATGTTTTAGTTTTCTAGGAGTGGGCCCATTATAAAAGGTCTAGGAGGATACGGTCGCCTGGGCCCATTATAAACGGTCTACGGGCACGTACAAATTACAAAGGTCTAGTGGGGCCCAGGCCCCCTTGATCCGCCTATGTAGTCATATATATCATAATAATCTTGCAAAAATGTATAATACTTAATATCTTTCGAAGCATGCAGTATATTTGGATTCGCATACCGTTGACATCATTCGAACTAATTCATTTATGTTACAGGGTAATCTTGAGAAGGCACGCATCACTAACTGGGTTCGAAGGAATCGAACACTGGACGACTATAATGACGGTTGAACACTGCAACTTTATTGGCGATAACTGGACGAGATGCATGTGAACCGCTGGTGATTTGTTTTTATTTGGCACTTAATGACTTTATAGTTTGTCTGTATTCATATATTTACGGAGTCAGATTAAACGGTGAGATGTAACATTGAATCGGCTGACCTTTGTGTTTGCGTCAGTTACTGGCGGAAAATAGCTTAGTCCCCAAATACTTAGGGAAGGGGGTGACATTTTGTAGTGTATTTTTGGTGGGGGGCTGGATAAAGGTCTACCCCCAATGTTTAAGGAAGATGGTGCGAGTTTTGTTTGAAATGGATGTTTCTGGAGAGCGAAAAGGTTTTTGGGAGACCCAAGGGAGGTACATATTGAGGTTTACGGATAACCTGAACAGGTATTAAAAATGTTTGAACGTCGCCTAAAATTGTTTAACAGTACCGCCCCTCCCCCGTCTTCTGACGTGATGACCCGAGCTGCAGCGGAGAAGCTCAAGTAATGGCGGCGCGGCGCTGAAAAATCGTCAACAACACATCCCACATCGTCTTCCGATGGCATCGGAAGACGACGATGCGTCGAGAGGGCGCGGAAGTGTTGAGTGGAGTGCTGCAGAAACTTCTGTTCAGCGCCCTCCTCCTAGATTAATTTCGTTCGACACCTGCTTTCAATACACTTCAGGGCCCACATTTTGTTTGTTCCAGGTATCATCTTCAAATATGTCTTTAAGTTGTCTTTACTACTGCAGACTGGAATTACGAAACCTTAGCGCAAAGATTGTCACGCGCGATACATTTTGTTTGCAGGCACACCTTATGTTTAATAACAATGTTATGTCTTAATATGTAATTAGACGCATGAAAACACCCGCAAAATAATAAATGCCATACATAGATAGAACGTTTTGATAATTTTGTTATCTTGCTTATTTAGCAAGAAGGCGTATACTTACAAAAATGCATGGTGACACATTGTTACCCTTGAGGATTTTGATAGTTTGTCCTGTTTACCCACACCAATAGTATCCGTCAAATGTCACAATATATTTGAAAAGTGAATTTTACAATAGCACATCATTTGACCACTGGCTCACTAAAAGGGATTTAATAATGACGGTTATCTTAATAGTGTCATGTTTGTGTCCGTGATATTATGAATAATGTGAAGGTCACTCTCATTTAAACATGGTGAATGTTTAACTAGTCCGTGTGTGTGTGCCAGTTCCTGTTTTGTCAAAATATACATTATTAAGATCAATGATTGTAACCCTTTATTATAATAACCAATCTAAATTGTTAATGGCATCTATATTATAAAATAGTCCGTTGTCTGTTTGTATGTGCACAAACATATCAGTCAGGTTTGCATATATCGGGCGGAAATTTTGCATGCGATCTAACGGTTGACATTGAGATGGTTCGTAGACATTTTCGAAATTCGTCCGGGGGAGAACTTGGGGGTTCAATATTTCAAAAGGCTGTACGTTGAGTTCCAGCCGTGGAATTTAAAGGTTTTCTATATCATCGTAAAGATAATTATAACATCTACATATATATCGCTGTTTGTATGCAGAAATTGTGAATAGTTTTTCAGTTATTGACGTTTCAAAATCCTCAGCGCTTAACATGCACCAGGTCTACCTGACGGTGGACACGTAAGCATTTCGCTGCTTCAGCCCCGTGAGCTCGTGCTGCTTCTGGCAAACAACACGCTGCAACAATTCCGTGGAGTTCCAGCCACGGAATTTAATGTTTCTCTATGCTATTGTACAGGTAATTATTCCATGTACAAATGTGTCACTGGGTGTATGCAGACAAATGCATTAGTTTTTATGTCATTAACGTTACAAAATCCTGGATGCGTAACCCAGCTGCCTGTTGCTGGTTACGTCAGTTACACGGGTGGGAGCATGCGATTTCTGGGGAAAAGGTTGTTTAACAACTTGGCCAGTGACCAGTTATAATTTATTAATGTGGGTAGTCTGGAAACATTTAGGATGTGTTTGGGGTATCTGGAACTCAAATGTTGGGCATTTGAGGTTTGGTCTATTTTCAGTGTTCATAATTATGTCAACAATACTTTTTTGTAGATTTCAGTGCAGATGATTTGAGGATGCATATGACTGCCTCTTTTCCCCGGGCAACGCCGGCTAATTCAGATAGTATATATATATATTGTTAAATCTTGTTTTATATATATATATATAACAAGATTTAACAAGATTTATCAGGATTATTAACTTTAGATGGCAGGTGGACAAGGAAGCCCTTTGGTTTATGAAACATGTTAGCTACATACCAACATCAGCGTCAGATGGAATGTGTGCTTTCTCGTTTTCAATCACAGCGGGGTCTTTGCAATTAATATTTGGTTCGCAACGAATATTGGACATGAACAGTATGTGACGACGACAGTTTGAACTTGAACGACGAGGACATTTTCACGGATATAACCCTACATAGGTGGATGTAATTTAATGTTTCATCTAGGAAATTCTTAGGGGGCTGAATTAACAAAATTTAACAAGATTGCCACCCAGAGAATTAACTGTACAGGGGTGTAGATGGCAGGTGGACTTATCCAGAGTCCAATCCTTTTATCTGCGTGTATCCCGCCCTTCTGAGATATGTGTCAATTTTATTTTTAAACATATTCACACTACTAGCACCCACACAATCAGCAGATAATCTCTTCCATTCATTTACAGTCCTTTGTAAAAATGATAACTTTCTTGTATCTTATCTACACTGCTCCTTTACCAACGTAACCTCATGTCCTCTAGTCCTTCTATCTTTCTTAACTGAGAAAAACATATTTCTATCAATATTTTCATAACCCTTCAATATCTCAACTGAGAAAAAATATATTTTAAACACTTCTATCTGATCTCCGCTCAATTTCCTGGTCTCTAGTGTTGTTAAACTACATTCTTTTAAGCGTATTTCATAACTAAAATCCCTCAGTTTTGGTATCATTTTAGACTCTCTCCTCTGTACTCTTTCTAGCATATCTATGTCCTTCCTGCGATATGGCCTCCACGCTTGTATACAATATTCTAAATGAGGCCTAACTATTGTTTTGTACAGCGTTAGTATTAATTCTTTTTCCTTATACGTTATATTTCGCCTAATTAATCCAAGGATCTGATTTCCGTTTGAAGCTGCAATTCCGCAATGCTCTGAAACCTTCATATCAGCACTAATGGTTAACCCTAAGTCCTTTTCTTTTTGCAGTAGTACTTAGTACAGTACCCCCATTGTATATTGTACATCTTCGGTCCCATGTACTGCGTGGAGGCATTTATATTTCCGAAAATTGAACAACATTTGCCACTTTTCAGATCATTTGATCAACATGTCAAGATCATCTTGTAAATGCTGTCTATCTCCATCACTTTTAATCCTTCTAAACACTTTTGTATCATCCGCAAATTTCAACACCTTCCTTGTTATGTAATTATATGTGTGTGTGTGTGTGTGTGTGTGTGCGTGTGCGTGTGGGTGTGCGTGTGCGTGTGCGTGTGTGTATGTGTGTGTGTATGTGTGTGCGTGTGCGTGTGCGTATATATGTATGTATGTATGTATGTATACGCGACCGTGACTTACGTAGATGGTCGGTGGTTTGTGATGTAACAACACTTGACTCGTTCCCGTAGCTACTGTAGGTTCATGCGGTCGTTGTGCATACGTCTTTTAGCTGCCCGCTAAATACCCTACTACCATGACCTCACAGTGACCGCACCTTCAAAAATCTTCTAAAATGTTACTACTAAAACGAAGTAAGTAGAACTTGTACTTAAAAGGAGGAGCCGATTCTGAAATAAAAGTAATGCAAGTTGCAGCACATTAAGGATAACGTTGCTACACAGCAGCTTAGCCCAATGTAAGATTTATTTGAAGCGGTCAACTAAGTCTGGGCCTTTGAAATACCAGGAGCGTTCTGTGGAAATGCTGCTTATGGCATACTATGACGTATTAAATCATCCACCAGAGACTACGCTTACGGCTGCAGATACCGAAGAAGCATATTTCCCCGTACTGTCAACAGTGATAGTTGCAGATTTTTTATATACAGAAAATCGTTTAATTTGCTTACACAAGTGTAGAATACTTTTTAATTCAGGCGATTTTTTTTGAGTCAGCTACAGACGACCTGGTGTGTCGGTGGATCCTGAAAGGGTTAGTCTCTTTGGTGATGGACAGCTGCTCCACTTCTGTGGAGGCTCTAACCTCTGGTTCCCACAGTCTATCTAGCTCATGTATGGCTCATGGGAACTGCTGTTGTACGGCAGTGGCCACACCCCTGGCAATGGTCTCGGCTGACCAGCAAAACTACACGAGTGAGGCTTGTAGGCTAATGTATATTGGGTCGAGGGATGTCAGCCCTCAGTACACAAAGACTGAGTTGGAGGAGAAAGCGGCCCAGCCGATTGGCTACATCCCTGGCTACAAATGCGAAGCAGCAACAGCCTTTCACCAGGTTGCAAGGTATCATACCGAGACGCATGTAGAAGGACCGGTGACCCGCTGTCTTGCGGTGTGAGACTTTTAGTCAAGGACTAATGGAGTTAACAATACCCAAATTAGCGGAAAGCATTGGGCAATTACCGCTGTATTAGCCCAACCCACGAATATAATACGTATTCAAATGTATGCATCAACGAGCATTGCAGACGATGACGTAATATAAACGTTTTATGATACACTGCAACGAACAGTCGACGAGGTAAACAAGAGAGATATCGTTGTACTGATGGACGATTTCAATGCAAAAGTTGGAAGTTGTCAACACGAAACAGAGAATGGAACTATCGGGAAACCATGGATAGGCAAAGACACACTGCAGATGATTGAAGAAAGGAAAGAATTAAAGAAGAACAAAGAAAGAAGTGAGAATTATCATGATAAATACAGAGAGAAGTGCAAGATGATTAAACGAATGTGTAAGGAAGACAAGAAGAAATATATAGAGAAGAAATATGAAAAAGATAAAGCCATGTATGAGAAGGAACAATAGTCGCAGTATGTTCGAGGAATAACGTCTAGGAAATAAAGTCTAAAAACGTCGTCTAAAATAAGGAAATGAAGTCTAATAGAAAATAAGAAAGTATAATAAAGTCGTTCAAACATAGACTTGGCGTTATCAAACACGAAACGGGAATGACTCTGACAGAAAGCGATGACATTAGCAAAATTATATTAAAATCATAATGAAGAAAATCACAACAAAATTAGAAGGTGAAGTCAACAGAACACAAGCTGGTTTCTGGAAGAAGAACAAGAGATCACATTTTAAACCTGAAGATGTTAATTTAAAAATGCAGAGAATTCAACCACGATCTTAGGATCTGTTTCAAAGACTAGTCAAATGCTTTTGATAATATTAGTCATCAACAACTCTGGAAAAACCTTGATACACATGGGATTTGACCAGAAAATTACATCATTTATCCGAAATTTATATGTTGGACAGCAGACTGCAGTGCGATTAGAGCGTGGTACCACAAATTGGTTCCCAGTCGGTAAGGGTGTGAGACAGGGGCGCATTTTGACCCCAACCTATTCAGTCTATACACAGACCATGAGAGAGGTCGTGCTGACACGAGAAGCAAGTGTTTTAATGGACAGAAAGAGAATGGACAGGATGCACATGAATTGAGATATGTCAACGACATAGCGTTAATATCCGATACAAAAGAAGGAGTAGATAAATTGATAACTACTGTTAAATAGGACAGTGAGGTGAAATGATTGAAACTAAATGTAAAGAAGACTAAGATTGTGGATGTGAAGGGATACCGAGAACCATCAGAAGGCATAGTAGATGGCGAGGCAATAGAACGAGTGGAAAGTTTTGAATATCTGGAGTTACTGATAGTAGCAGATGGAGATGGGATGAAAGAGATCAAACGGAGGTTGGCAATGGCGAGTAAAAAGTTGACGGATATGAAGAAGGTTTGGAAAAAGCAACGAACAAAGATATGAAACTACGAATTATCCGAATATGCATATTTCCAACTGCTACGTTTGGATGCGAAAACCGGACTCTTAATAAGAACATTACTAAACGTATACAATTAATGCATTTGAAAACAAGTGTTAGAGAAATATTATATTATTACGAGTTTCGTGGACTGAACATAGAACTAATGAATCCATCGCAGATGAGCTTGGTGTTATACCCGGGAGTTTATTGAATTTTGTAAAGAAAGAGAAAGTAAGTTATTTCGGTCATGTGAAACGGCATCAATTTCTAGAGAGACTAATACTGGAAGGAAAAGTGGAAGGCAGCAGAACCAGCGGAAGACCTAGGAGACAATGGGAGAAGGACATAGAGGAACGGATGGGAGCAGACATCTGGCGAGTGGGGAGACTGGCAAGCGAAAGAGCTGTCGATAGACAATGCATCAAGGCTGCAACGTCCAGAAATGGATAAGCAAACCCAACAAAACAGACGACGTGACTAATCCGCACCATATATAGGGTTATGCATGCTGCATGGAAACCAGCTTTCAGTACACGTCGGTGCCTGGAGTTACGAAACATTAGCGCAAATATTATCACGCATAGTATATTCTGGCGGCAGAATTGACGCGATAGTAAACTTCAAGTTTTCTGGGTCAATAAATCCATTTCTGCCGCATACCGCATCGTCAGATGTAAGTTGTATTGAAAGTCAAAATGGTCACATTGGAAATCATCAAGTATCAGCATCTCAGCATCTCAGCATCTCAGCATATCAGCAACAGAGAAACATGATCAGTGTTACAGCGTATGATAAACGTGAAATGTGTAACGACGTTAATTTGCAATTACAGTTTGACAGTAAACGTTGTAAAACCAAAATTTTATGCGTACCTGGTTTAAGAAATTTAGTGTATATTCTCACTCAAACGAACGAGGAAGAAAAATCATGTTATACAGGAAATCGATATTTTTTAGTTACAAAAACGTAGGACGAACAGAAAGAACGCGAGGAATACAAAATAAACAAGGAAGAACAATGCTACCACTGAACATTGACATTACGCATTCGAGAAAATCAGCATACGGTTGAACGTTTCTACGGCGCCAGAATAAGTTCTCTTGGCATGTACAATTAATAAACATGCTACAAAGGCCTGCCACATCTCAATATTCTTCCGGCAACTGTTGCAGTAAATTGTAATGTTAGAACCATGTTGTAAACGTTTTTATGCATATATTATGTCATAGGTGAAAAAAGCCTTTCGGAAGTGTCATTTGTCACACGACTCGGGTCGCCGATGACGCGTGACGAAGACGTAGTCCCGGACACACTCACTTCCGTGTCGCGACTGACGGGTGGGCTGATGTTTTATTTGTGACGTACCGTCCACCCGGAACAACCCGCTGCCATATTCTAGAACACACGCCAATGACCACACACAGTCCAAAGGGGAACGTTTGTTTTGAAAAAGAAGGTGGTAATTAATTCAATGCTTACATTACGGTTGTATGTGCCTTTTAGTTCTATATTTCTACATGAACATATCGTAATGAGTTTGACCTTCGGACTTAATTGGTTTGAGCTACGGTCGACAGTGTATGTTGCGAGTATAAACAAATGACGTTTCACACAATTGTATCTCTGTGAATCTCGCCAGTATATCAAGGTACATAACTTAGAGATCAATCTCCCCTTTCGAGGAGACAACTCATAAGAACAAGGGACAAACAAAAGGGAAGGGCCGGAGGACAATACCTCAGTATGTTAAGCATGCCAGACCAAAATGTTTAGGTAATAATTTACTTTGCCAGCCCTACAAGTCAGACTATGTCCCTGGTAAACATCGTAATCGGGTGTGGCGATTTTATCGGCGTACTGCGTGAAACTATGATACTAAACTTCGGTGACAGGTGATGTTCGTGTGATTCACCGCCGTGACGAAATAAGTGCTCGGGGCAGTTGCAGTGTCAAGTTCGTAACCTACGCAGCCTAACGTAGGCGAGGCATGCAGGATGCCAGCACATTTTTCGTGTGAAAATATATATTGAAGAATGTTTCTACAATTTTGTGAAATACTAAATACTGATACGCACACGCATGCACGCGCACGCACGCACGCACCGCACACACACACACACACACACACACACACATTCATTTCAACCAATATGTGCGTACGTAAGGTCGAACAAACACCTATCTTTCAAAAATGACCCGGTGCTCTGCTCATTAATAGTATATTTTCCTACTGCATCCCGAACCTCCAGTCAGTAATGTCCACTCCAGTGGTGGTCACGCGATGCCACTTTCAATGAACATGGAATCGACGGAACGAACTCAACATTAGCGTTGTTTTGGGTTATGTTGAAAATTTAATGTCGTGAGATACTGCTTTCGCTTTGCGTGTAGCAAAATCGATTGCAACACGAGAGAGCACGATAGTGTCATTAACACATTCACGTGGCACGCCAGCGCTCTGAGTTCAAAACCCGGACCTGACAAGATTTAACAAGATTGACAAGATTTAACAAGATTGCCACCCAGAGAATTAACTCTAGCTGGCAGGTGGACAAGGAAGCCCTTGGCTTATCGAGAGTCCGACCCTTTTATCTATGTGTATCCCGCCCGTCTGAGGTATGTGTCGATTTAATTTTTAAACATATTCACGCTACTAGCACCCACACAATCAGCAGGTAATCTGTTCCATTCATTTACAGTCCTTTGTGAAAATGAAAACTTTCTTAAATCCAATCTACTCTGCTCCTTTGCTAATGCAAGTTCATGTCCTCTAGTCCTTCTATCTTTCTTAACTGAGAAAAACATATTTCTATCAATATTTTCATAACCCTTCAATATTTTAAACACTCAATCTCCTGGTCTCTAGTGTTGTTAAACCGCATTTGTTTAGGCGTATTTCGTAACTAAGATCCCTCAGATTTGGTATCATTTTAGTTACTCTCCTCTGCACTCTTTCTAGCATATCTATGTCCTTCCTGCGATATGGCCTCCACGCTTGAATACAATATTCTAAATGAGGCCTAACTATTGTTTTGTACAGCGGTATTATTAGCTCTTTTTCCTTATACGTTATGTTTCGCCTAATTAATCCAAGGATTTGATTTCCCTTTGAAGCTGCAATTCCGCACTGCTCTGAAATCTTCATATCAGCACTAACGGTTAACCCTAAGTCCGTTTCTTTTACAGTAGTACTTAGTACAGTACCCCCCATTGTATATTCTACTTCTTCGTTCCCATGTCCTATGTGGAGGCATTTACATTTCCCAAAATTGAACATCATTTGCCATTTTTCAGACCATTTGATCAACCTGTCAAGATCATCTTGTAAATGCTGTCTATCTCCATCACTTTTAATCCTTCTAAACACTTTTGTATCATCCGCAAATTTCAACACCTTGCTTGTTATTTCATCATCCAAATCGTTGATGTATATTAAGAATAATATAGGACCTAATACTGATCCCTGTGGTACCCCATTCAATACCGATTTCCAGTTTGAAGCCTCCCCATCAACTACTACACGTTGTCTTCTGTCAATCAGCCATTGTTCTATCCAGTTTATTATACCATTTCCTAAGCCATGGCTCTTTAGTTTAAGCAGTAATCTTTGATGTGGTACTTTGTCAAAAGCTTTTTGAAAATCTAAGTAGACGATATCTACTGGTGATCCCTCATCTACCCACTTAGTGATGTCTTCCCAAAAACATAACATATTTGTTAAGCATGACCTCGCTTTAAAAAAACCATGTTGAGATGGGTTTATCAAGTTTTGTTTAACAAGAAAATCCACCATGTGATCTTTAATTAGTCTTTCTAATAATTTACAAATCACTGATGTTAAACTCACTGGTCTATAGTTCTCTGACTTGTTTCTCGAACCTTTTTTGAATAACGGTATAATGTTTGCTTCTTTCCATTCTAAAGGAACCACTCCCTCTTCTAATGACAAGTTGAAAACTGTTGCAAGTGGTATGCTAATTTGTTCTACAATTTCCAATAGTAGTTTGGGTGGAATACCATCCACTCCAGGTGATTTATTATCCTTCATAGCCCTTATTTTCTTAGCTACCATTTCCAGGGTTACAATTAATTGTCCTAAATAGTCTGAATCTGCCCCCTTGAACTTAGCCTCTGGTATTGGCAGTGAACTAATATCTTCCCTGGTAAACACTGAACTAAAGTACTCATTCAGGTCTTCTGCCATTATGAATCCCTCCGATATTATATTTCCAGCACTATCTTCTAGAGGACCGACCTTATCTTGAACTTTCTGTTTGCTTCGAACATACGCATAAAAACTCTTGCTGTCATGTTTTATATTACTAGCTAATTGTTGTTCATAGCTTCTCTTTGAATTTCTAATTTCAGCTGTAGCTTGGTTAAGTGCTTCTTTATAAATGTTGTAGTCTTCATCATTTCCAGTACATCTATATGACTTCCACATCATTTGTTTATACTTAATTTTTCTAATGGCTTCTTTCGATAAGTGTTTCTTTTTGGACCGTTTTCCTTGTTTTTTTAAGGGTACAAATTTTTCGATTATGCACTTAATTTCACTCTTTTCTGTTGCCATCTTATTTTTCAGTGTCTTATTTCAGTCTATCTTTGCTAAATATTTCCTCATGTCCTTATACCTTCCTTTGTGGAAATTTCTCCTATACTGCTTTTTGCTATTCCTTTATGATTTTACTTTGATGGTAAAATGTATCTGGTTGTGATCGCTACTCCCCAGTGGCTCACATATCTTGACATTGTCAACTAATTCATTCTGTGAGGACAAAACTATGTCTAACACATTCTCACCCCTGGTTGGTTCTAGCACATGTTGAGAAAGGAATGTATCTTGAACTAAAACTAAAAACTTGTGGTCCTCTCTCCCCATACTCTGTAGAGATTTCCATTGTATATGCCCATGGTTAAAATCCCCCATAATAATACAGTCCCGTTTGCTTACTTCCCTTATAGCGTTTTGTATTTTTTCATTTTCTTCTATACTTATGTTTGGACTTCGATAAACTAACCCAACTGTTAACGTTGAGTTTCCTGTAACTATGTTACACCAAACAGCTTCTTCGCAATCTGCTTCTCTTTCTAATTTTATTTCATAAGCCTGAATAGATTCTTTAATATATAAAATAACTCCACCTCCCTTTCTTCCTATTCTATCTTTTCTAAACATTACATATCCTGTCAGTCCCAATTCAGCATCTGATATATCGGTGGTGGTTCAGGATTCGGTTATACCTATTATATAAGGGTCAATATCTTCTACCATAATGTTTAGTTCATTTCTTTTGTTTACTATACTCCTTGCATTTAAACAAATACATTTATATCCAGCTTCAGAAGAGTTTTCCAGACTGTTATTTGTTGATTTATTTGTGCTGTCTTTATCTATGCCTCCATTTTCAGGCTTTTCTGTGAGTCCCCCCTGTGAATCTAGTTTAAATAGATGCAACCTGTCCCACTGTCAACAGATTGCAGCAGATTCTCTGAGAAAACTGCTGCCCCCTTTCCACTAAGATGGAGGCCATCTCTCATGTACATATCTTCCCTCCCAACAAAGTATCCCCATAAATCTGTGAATCCCACCCCCTCTTCTTCACACATCTGCTCAGCTAGTGCATTGATCGCCATCCTCTTGCAGTTTCTATACGTTGCCCCCCTTCCTCCCATTACTGGCAAAATAACCTGTTCGACTCTCGTCTTCTTTAGCTTCCTCACTAACTGTCTATACTTCTGTACTATCGCAGTTGTTCCCTCCCTGTCTGCATTATTTGTTCCTACATGTACCAGTATAGACCCCCCCCTTGCCATGTCCCAATACCTTCTCTACCCTGTCAGTTACATGTTCAATCCTAGCCCCCGGTAAACAAACAACGATGTCCTTCCCCTCGCTCAGTGTCTTGTCCGTCTTTCTCATAATGGGGTCACCCATAAACACCCTCTCTTTCCTCATTGAAGAATTGACAAGAATTATAATTGGTGTAAAAATTTGGCTCACAACATTGGGGATTGTTTATCCGCTGCAGGGCGTAGGCAGGATGTTGTATTGGAGGGGGCCACCTGGTATTCAAGCAAGCAATGAGTAGCGGTATATGACTCACGCACGCACGCACGCACGCACGCACGCACGCACGCACGCACACACACACACACGTATGTATGTATATAATTATTATATGTATGTGTTTGTGTGTGTGCGTGCGTGCGTGCGTGCGTACGTGCGTGCGTGCGTGCGTGCGTGCGTGCGTGCGTGCGTGCGTGCGTGCGTGCGTGCGTGTGTGTGATGAGTCGCTGGCGTTCAACCAATATTTCACAACAAATCCGTACCGCGGTGGCGGCGTCGAGTGAGCTTCACAAAAATGTCCCTGTCATGTGTAACGTTGTCGCTTATTAAAATTAATTAATTCACAATACGAACTTCTGACTACCCAGTGGAAAATCGACTAGATACATTGCTTTGGCCGTTTTGGCAGGTTGCAACTTGATCTTAGTCTAGTAACTAATCATCTTGCCGGGCAACTATCATTTTGCATCCTTGTGTTGATATATTAATAGGCATTAGCCATCAAACACATTGTGAACGATGACATATTCGTTGCCCTGTAACCTCCTGGACTGCAACCTGCTGGATGCTTATCGCCTACGGCAGAAGCAGCGGGATTCCTCTACTTTTGGTGACTCAATCCCATTTGAATGATGACAAATGTCTTTGCCAAACACTTGGAGGTCCTACACAGGCACCCCTATAACCTCTGTACCTTGTCATTCTATAAATCAGGCAACCAGTTATATGTCTTCAGTCTCCTATACCCTCCTAATTTTCCGGGATTGGGGGGGCCATGGCCCCTTGCCCCCCCCCCCCCCCCCCCCTCTGGCTACGCCACTGATCCGCTGTGACTTGGAGATCACGTTAATGTCGGTCCCGTCTCAAATTGGGACGTAAAAGAACCACTGAGGACGACAAGCACCCTGGCAGTGACCATCCTCAGTGCCAGCATAGAAAGGTCGGATTGGCGATAATGTTCTGAAAATAGACACAACACATGTGTTCACCAAGTTACCATGGTAAGGTATTATGGTTTTCGTTTATAAATTCTAAATTTGATGAACTAGTTTCATTCGTCAGCTCACTACAGGGCATAAATTATAAATTTAGTGTAATTTGCCTACAAGAATGTTGGATATCCAGCATAACCGATTTAGCAATTATACAACTACCTGGGTACGCTGGTATAGCTCAAGCAAAGAGAAGCAGTAACAAGGGTTATAATATTATTTATTTATTTATTATTATATTACAATGGTATAATCAAATATATTGACAACATATTCCAAAAGATTCCAACATATAATCAAACTAAACATAAATACATACGAACACTGGGAGGGACTAATTATTAATGTAACTGGAAGTGGTTACTATTGGCAACATATACAGACCTCCGAGTATGATAAGAGAACAATAGAACAACCGAACACAAACATTAGCATTGCTGGAGACTTCAATCTTAATCTCCTCAAGATAAACGAAATACCAATTTGCAGTGAATTCTTCAATCTGTTGACATTCACAGTTTATTCCCACAAATTACACTTCCCATAAGATTATCACGCTCAAACTGCACATTAATTGACAATATATTCTGTAAAAGTCAGAGTTCTATATCCATAACTACATCTGGTATATTAATAAATAAGATATCCAATCACCTCCCTTGCTTTATTCTCTCAGAAATTTCGTTAGTAAATCCACCAAACCTAAGATTCATTAAAATTAACACGATAAACGATAAAGCCACTCAAAATATAATAAATGACATTAACTCGTCTGATTTGTACAATTTACTTGACAAAATTTTTAAGACAGACCCTAATCGAAGCTACGACATTATATTCGAAGTAATTGAAACGGCCAAGAACAATCATATGGTAAGCAAATTAGTTAAGTTTAATAAATACAAACACACAAAAATTAATGGATTACCACGGGTCTGCTAACTCCATCAAGTTTCGAGATAAATTATATAAGAGAATGCAATTTAAAAATCCTAATTCAAGGGAATACGAAATTATGCGTATTAACCTAAAAACTTATGGTACTATATTAAAGAGAAGCTTACGTGAATCTAGACAATATTATTTTGCGTCCACTTTCGCTAAACATAAATCTGATATCAGAAACACGTGGAAAACTAGCAATAAAATTATTTCAAGACAAAACAATAAGAATTGTTTTCCCGAATCATTCAGTATATATAATATAGAAACTGCAAACACTCTAGATAACGCATTTAATACCTTCTTTACAAATATCGGCAGAAAACTGGTTAATAACATAACATATTTAGGTAACAAACATTTTAGGATACATGGATAATAATGATGTACCTTTTAGCATATTTCTTGATCTCTCTAAAGCATTTGGCATTTGACCACAATACATTACTTTGTAAATTAAAACATTACGGCATTGAAGGGGTGTCTCTGAAACTTTATGAAAGTTATCTATCAAATAGAACACAATATGTAGAAATTAATGATGTAAAATCTGATATCTTATCTATAGAAACCGGAGTACCCCAAGGCTCCATACTTGGAACAATTCTGTTTATTAATTATATTAATGACTTTTCTCAAGCGAGCCGAATATTCAATTTTATATCCTATGCAGACGACACTACTTTATTAAGTGCAATGAGCAATTTCACAATCTCACACACCGATGATTTTGAAACATTGATTAATGAAGAACTCCACAAAAGTAATGAACGGCTAGAAATAAATAAACTTTCTCTTAACATAACAAAATCTAAATTCATGGATTTCCACACACCAAAAAAACACATTTAACACATCTATTCCTAAAATCAATAATAGTATAATTACAAAAGTTGACAGTTTTAATTTCCTGAGATTAACATTGGATACACATATAAACTGGAAAAAAATACTCTGAAAATGTATTAAACAAATGTTCCAGAATAATCGGTGTACTACTGTAAATAGACTTAAACAAATTCTGCCAATGAGAATAAAAATAATATTATATAATACATTATTAGTAACTTACTGTTAACAACATGGGCTACCACTCTCAAAGAATTAATGAACTTTAGAAAAGGGCTTTATGCATAATAACTTTGAGTCATTTTTATGCTCATATTGACCGGTTATTCAAAAAATAAAATTTACTAAAGGAGACTGATATTTTAGCCCTTCAAGAATAAGAATTGTACTATAAATTTATACATCACAAATTACCTGCTCACCTTTTACATTAGAAAATAGCTACAAATATCGTTATTCATGGTCACAATATACGCAACCAACACAAAGTTCACATTCACGGTACGAATCATTCATTTGCAAAACTATGTTTTAAATACAGTTTACCAAACACAATTAACAACACTTCCCTTAGTGTGACAGCTAAACTGTATACACATAGTTTAAATGGTTTTTAAACTACGCTAAGAAACATTTCATTCAAAATAACAACACGTGCACAAACATTAACTGTTATGTCTGCTTGTATACACGCAATCAACCACAATGACGTCACCCACACACAAACACCATGACATACTTTTACCTGCTTACCTCACCACATTCTATGAATATACATCTTATAACAAAACGATCTATCCTGGGTTTTTCACTGACGATGTGTCCTATTTTATGTTACTGCTTATGTCTTACATATTAGACAACATATGTGTTTCTTTCAACAGAAACTGAACTGTAAGTGTACTATGTGTGGCTCCCACGGTAGTGACTTCTTCTCAAGTCTTAGTGGGAGTCTCCATCATCCTCATTGTACACCGTTTTATATTATAATATTATAATTTGTAATATTATTATCGGATGTAGAGTCTGGATAAATAAACCACTTCTGTTCTGATCCGTCCCCTGTCTCGCTTGTATGCATGTGATTCTTCTATCTGCAGAATGTGTACAGGAAGCGGCGCGTGTTTAAAGAGACAATACGGTCGCTGCCACTTTGACTCTACTAAGCGACTAGTTATGTTATGTGCGATTAGGTTAAGTAAAGTAGGCCAACGCGGTAGACCAATCTTCCACTAGAGCGACCCTTGGCGCTAACGTCCACCCACCACTACAGGCCCTATGCGACTTGCCACAGCGAAATGTGTATCAACTCGCAAAATTGTGAAATATAGTTTCTACCTTTTTAGTTTTGTACCGTACGGATTCTGATTCCATTTATCGTGAGTTTTAAAATGATACCTCCTTTGTTGAAATATATCAGTAGTTTTTTTTATTTATTACTAACGTGTAAGGAAGCTTTATGAAAACAAGATTTTGAGAAACGAGGTAATTTTTACTCAAATTGTCTATTGTTTTTTAAATATATGAGTTCGTAAATGCGTGCCTTTCCTTAGTTTGGGATTGCTTGTCGAGGAAAATAAACTCGATATTGAAAGTTGAGATTATAAGTTATGCATTTCTTCCAAATTCACAAAATTTATGGTACATGACCAAGACAGTCATTTTTTCATCGGGTGCCGAAAAGGCGTGTGCAACTTAATACCTGGTTCGCTGTGGTGAGTCACGTATGGAATTACACAACCTTCTTACATTGTGATGGCAAACTACGGTCGAGTTTCCGCATTTAAGCTTCTCAAATGTCTTCTCAAAAGGGCGCAGCAGCACTTTCGGGAATGTAAGACTTGTTGACGAGATTTCTACCACGAAAGAAATTACATCGTCATGACCGGCGGTGATTCATTCAGCAGAGTAAACTCTTGTACTATTTTTCTGGCAAGACACGTAGTTATTTAACGAAAAAAGGCAACGACAACGCTACTGCATTTGCTTGAATGCACGCGTGTCAGTTGTGTACCAATTTAATTGTATATGACGTATTTGTCGGATAAATGGTTTTGTTGATTTGGGTATTTTTTGCAAAATCGTCTGATATCATTGTGAGCACATTGTTGCTGGATATACTATACAACAGTCACTCACAATGACCAAACGGTGTTCTGTCTATCAGGGTGTTCCGGCTAACGTTCTGCCTTTGACTTCAGGTAAATGACGTCAGCCATGCTATCCATGTTGCTGGCTGTGAATACTCTTGTCGACTTCCGGTATCCTTCTATCCTTCTGTCCAGTTGTTTCTGTTGTTTTGAACATAATAATAATATACCTTATTTTGACACCCACATCCACAATAAAAATGTTGTTCAGAGGTGTTGATAATAACATGTTACTGATACAGCTATTAAAATGTAAAAAATAAACATACATTAACTAAAACGTGCATTTCCATATTTAATGGTCTACACATATCTTAATCACCACACGAGCCTTTTTTATACATATTTCAGTCGTTCTTAAATTATTTCCAGAGTGTTGGCATCACAAAGAGATCACGAAATTTAATTGTCCTTGATTGACGCCAGAGATTCGTCTACCATGGCCGCCGGCCGCCGGTAATTGACCTAGAGCCACTCCCTCGGTCCCTGCTCACCCACCGCGTGTTACTTCTGTCGTTTAGCGAACAGGAGGATTGTCACGAAGGTCAATGATGCGTAGCCGTTGTTGTGTTACCTTTCCGCAAGATGTGATGGCGCTTTAATGATTTGCAAATATAATATTTGAATTTTAGCTAATTTGCGAACGGTTAAAAATAGGTTCGTAAATTTGACTTAACTTGCAAAGGAGTTGAGTGGTGTTATGACTGTGGATGTGAATATGTGAACAAAATTTAATGCAGGTATTTGTTTGTTTTCCCTAAACTTTAAGAAGGATTTAATCAAAGAAACGGTTGGAGAGTGATTCGAAGTAGCATACTTATCAATGCCAAAACACAAACAATTATTCGAAGTAGGATACGACTATACCTATCTGTGTCAAAATACAGACATCGTTTATTTGAGGTAGTAAACTAATCTAAGCCAAAATACACAAAACTCTGGTTCGATTTAATATTCTTACATTATGTCAAAATACAACCATACATTAGTTTAGGAAGTACGCTTACCTACAAAGAGCTTTGAGCAGGCGGTGGCAAAGCGAATTCGGTGTAGCCGCATAACTCGTTTTCAGTCGGGAGTATTTATCGATACACCAATTCAATATCGTGCCACAAACAAGTATCGCTTTGATGCGATTGAACAAGTATATAAGAAACACATATAAACTATTTACAAACACATTATTTAATTCGTACAACATATTCCGTTTCACACTTTAATGATAACGAAGGGAATATAACATTGATGAGATGTTTAGGAAACAGCACCGTCTGAGTAATCATGTCCTACCAACGCCATAAATATAGCATATGGGGTACGTTATAGTATCACAGTTACACATTACCGCCATAGTCCGTCAAATGTAAACATATAAATAATATCACGTTGACTTGAACGTTTTTGTGAGGTCACAGAATGATTGATGAGCTGAATCCACAAAAGTGAAGCACCCGGAGCGCCATTCTGCATACCGCGACCAATACGTTTAACATGCTTAAGTACTTCCGTGTATCACCAAGAAGCCTTTTACTGTCGTACCGTCGAACCCACTTGGACAAACACGAGTCACACGCGCGTGTCGCTCTCTGTCAAAATTTAAATAATTTTTTTTAACCACATAATAATATTGCTATGCATCACCGCGGCTAGAAACGTGCCTACACGTTTTCCTTATCACAATTATCCCTTTGAAGTGAATCGCTAGAATGAAAGGACCATCCCTTTCATTACTCGCAGTGTTACGAATATGAACTGCAGACAATAAGTAACAGGCAAACCTATAAAATTATATGGCATTGATGATTCTCTGTGGGGAACAAGTAACAAATATTTACGATTATTTATAAGCAACTACTTGCATATCGTCTTCTCAGCCGTATGCAAGGTGCTAGACGCTCTTAAGTAGCCGTCATGCGTGTCCATCATTATGAGACCATCCACGGCGTGGTATGTAAGAGCTCTGCAGTGTTCGCGTTTCCAGCGAGTCTGGTGTGATGAGTATCACATGCTGAAATTGACTAGTAAAGGTACACGAAAAATCATACCTTTCTGTTCCTTATATAAACTAGCAATACTGTAAGATCAGTTAGCATTTCGTGAAGTTTCAACCTTGACTAAGGATCGCGTTGCTTGTCATAAAGTATGTTGTTCACGGAATCTGTAGTATAGGTGATTAGTTAGTGATGCCCCACCAAGCAATGTCCGAGGGTCTTCTTTTGGGGACAAACAGTGTTGCTGTATGGTTATGCACTCTGTAGTGTAATACTGCCTCAGGTTATACGCCAGCACGACGTCAGTTACTGCCGTGTTTCACC